>VVHJ01037297.1:0-11543 GCA_015107715.1 Tylochromis polylepis | reverse complement strand
GTGTGGAAGAACACAGTGGGGCCACAGAATGTGATCTGCAATCATCCACTGATTCTGAAAAGCCAGGTTTGCAACTATAGCATGACAGCTAGATTCTGAATAATCAGAAGAAACAGTATGCAACTTTTTGAACATGAATTTTTCTTTGCCTCAATACTTTGGCTCTGTTGCGCTGATGTATTAAATGATGTAAACGCGAGCCTTTCACCCACATTTGTGACTAAAAACAGACCTGCAATACAAACATATTTAGGAGCAGCATATGAATAAAAAGTCTGACAACATTAAGCCCACGTAGCCCCCAGTTTTAAGCAAAAACACTAATAACACAATAGCAGGTGTGATGATGCTGGCACAGTTCAATGTGGAGCCGGAGTTTGTTTACATGTGGTGAAGATCAAAGAGGCGGAGGCGTTACCGAGACAGTGAGCTCAGGTTGAGTGAAAGAAAACGTGTTTCTAGTGTCCAAAACAATAGCTCTGTTCCTGTAATCACCATTAAAACCTTTACTGGGAAAAGGCTAGTGGGAGTCCTTCATCAAAGCACCTAGCTGCTCCATCCACTGCCATTTGTTTTACACAGCCAAAAATCTGCAGTAAAGCTACGTTAAAATATGCAGATGAACACTTAACTTAGTCTGATATCCTATATATGTTCATACATGTACACTTTGACTGCCATGTGTCAACTAACTCCTAAAAAAGTGTTAAATGTTAGAACACACACAAAAACTAGAGCAGAGACTTCTTGAATGATTGGTTTGTGTAGTTATCACTCATAAAATTTTACCAAAATGCTCCAAAAGGCACCAACACCACAAACAAGGTCAAGAGATGAGGCCTGGCACAGGGCACAGTAGCTATAAAGATGCAAACTCTTTACTGCACCGTCAACATTTTTAGTTCTCCTGTTAAGATCGCCATTTTATTATCAGGATCTGTGGGAATTTTCATTTTCATTATATTTTTCATCAACTACCTTTGTTTTTCTGACAAAAACAAGACGATAACTAAATAGAAACTAATCCATGAGGACTTAAACTATGATGAAATATATTTACATTTTTGTCAATGACAGCAAAGTTCTGGAGAGACGAGGTCCAATCAGAACTAATTAAGTTGTGTAGAAAGATGGGACAAGTTTAGAAGTAATGTGAACTAACGTTAGACATGCACATTTGATCTGCCCCTGGCAAACGGTACAGCACAACTAGCTCCCATGTTTCCTGTTTCTCATGAAAATGGAACAAACAATGGACACATTTCCCATATGATGTCAGGGAAATTAGATGGTTTATAAGCCATGTGGTGCAGCTCTCACCGGTAAAAACACAACAAACCTTTACATTGTATAGTTTAGTCAAGTGAATCAGCTTTAGATTTAGTCTGTTAATAATCTTATGATTTTTAGTCAACTAAAGTAGACTAAAACCAAAATAATTTAGATGCCTAAATTATGATTAAAACTAAATCAAATTTTTGTTAAAAGTAACACTGGTCTGTGGGGACTGAGTTGTTTATGGAGTCACCCTGACATACTGCAGCAATTTGACATACTGCAGCAATTTAACGTACTGCATTTTTGGCATTTACTGGTTTCATTTATTTAATGTTGGTAGCTTCCTTGTAGCATTTGGTGACTCCTGAATTGAATTTTGTATAAACCTTCAGCTACACCTCAATGCTATATTTTAAAAGTAACTTAAAAAAAGAAGTTTTTTACCACCAACCTAAGCTTCGTGTTTGGTCCTAATTAGCAGATCAAAGGTTATAATGGTCAACATGGGAAAGATTAAACACTGTAAGCATGCAAGCATTAACCTAAAAAGTCATTAACCAAACTAACTTAGCAGCACTACCACCCACTAACTCCCAACTCCCAAGGCAGCTTCTTGCTAAAGTAATATTTTTCTTTTCTCTGTCTCAGGTTTGGAAAACAACAAAGATGAGCCTAAAAAAGTTAAGCCCCGTGTTCCTGAAAAGTCTTTTAAACGAAATAAAATGCAAGCTGATATAAATCCATCCAGAGAAGATGAAGTCCCACAGGGTAATGGTGTGGAAGAACACAGTGGGGCCACAGAATGTGATCTGCAATCATCCACTGATTCTGAAAAGCCAGGTTTGCAAATATACCATGTCAACTAGATTCAGAATTGTCACAGGAAAAAAAAATCACTTAGCAAGACAAAGGCTGACGAGTTTTTGAATATGAAATATAATTTGGTGTTTAGGGTTAGTGTGCCAGATATGTGAATGTTTCTCTAACAGACAAAATGATTTATGGCTGTTTGTATTTTGTGTATTTTTGAATTATTTAAAATAATTTAAAGAAAAATTATGCAGATTCTTTCTTTTATCCATGTGACATATTTTTGTCCTTTTAAAATGACACATAGATATTGTTTGGATGACATTGGAAGAGCTTTAATTGTCAGGACGAAATCTGAAAAACCAATACAGAAATCCTTTTGTTACTCCTCATTTTACTGAAGATTATGCATATTTTAAAAGGGGCCCTTTGTTTATTGCTAATTACAAAACTTATTAAAGTTTATCCGTCCCTAATGTTACTTTATATGCTTCTGAGTGTGGCTATCAAAGTTGATCACAGTATTATAATCAAGTGTAAAAAAATAAACAAGCTACAAAACAAAAAACAGACAAAAAAAAATAATACAGGGCTTTCAATATTAAAGCTGCAAAATCAATGTCAGCTGTCAAATTTATGCTAAGGTTCTTTCATGCTTTCTCTGTGCATTCTTGCACTGCTAAGCACTTATTTTAAACACTTTCACTTTGCAAGTGACCACTGGGAGGATCTTATATATATATATATATATATATTAAATATATATAAATTCCACTCTCACCTCTCTTTTAGCCTTCAAGCTGGGTCTACCAGGACTGCGCTAGTTTTAAAACTGTATTTATACATGCGTTACAAGTTCAAATGGGTGCCAAATTCAGTTGACTTTTATTTTTACTATCCATTTTAATGCAGTCTGTGGCTTTCTTGGAAACTTTTTTTTCTTTTTTGGCTATGACCATTTTGATTAAATGTCCACTGAATAGGACTAGTTTATTTTAAGTGGAAAATATTTTTCCCCCGTTAAAGATTTATTTTTATGACAGGACAGTATATCAGAGAGGAAAGGAGGGTCAGAGTGCTGGGAGAATGATAAATAGAAATTTCCCAGGTCAGAATCAAAGCCAGGCCCCTGCAGTACCTTTTCGGCATATGGGTCAGCTGCTCAACGGACCTATACTGGTGTCTTTGACTACAAGTTATTAACAGATTAGTGCACATTCATTACTAATTGGTTTTTTTTAAATATTTCTACTGTTTATTTCAGACTTGGTGAAAAAGGCAGACAACAACGAAATGTCTGCTCCTTAAAATGATGCCTCTCCGTCTGCTGCAGAGCCGCTTTCAACTTTGAACCCAGCCTCTCCAAAGATGGCATCTAACAATGATGCTGGGGAACATGTGGATGACTCCAACTCAGAACAGGCTACTGGAGAACCTCATGGGGAAAATGTTGGAAAATCATCAGGCTCGGGGGAAGAAAATCAAACATCGAACATCAAAAATGAGAAAGAATAGTCATCTATCATTTCCTGCAGAAACATGAGCACAAAAAATACACACCTGGGAGAGGACAGTCAGCAAGAAAAGGACAAACAAATTTCTGATCATATCAGGTGGTAGAGGTGATGAAAGCAAAGAATTCTGCCTCGGGACAAGGCAACAGTAACTGTAACCCTGTAGCAACAGAGCCCCGATCATCCAAAAAAAGGCAAAACTAATGAACACCTTTCTAAAGTTTCTGACACAACACATGCAGTCCTAGTAGCATTGTGTCATTTACATACAATTTTCTCAAAGAACTGTCTTTTCACAAATTTTAGCCGTTTTCTCTCTGAGTTCAGTTGAGCTTTCAGACAGACTGAGCTTGCAGTGCTACATTCATCCCGCATCCATGTTCAATTTTACTCATTCAAGTGAGTGCTTCCATTTGCTTATATGAGATTTCTTTACAGTGAGTGAGTGTGTCCCCACTAAATGTTGTTAGATTGGTGCGTGATTCAAATCATTCACCCACAGGGTACATTCACATGTAATCCAGGCATAAAACACAGGCAAGCACACAGGTGAGGCAGACAAAGGTGAAACCACAAAGGATAATAGTAATAGATAAAAGTCCACTGTGTGGGCTAGAAGAAGAAAAAACCGGACCGGAAAAGCCTTAGTGGAAGTAAAGGCTTTCAAAAGAAAAGTGAACCTTTTGATTGTAATTCAGAAGGAAACATCTCAAAAGAGAAGTTGTAAGATCTTTATAAAGATCCAGTGTACGGTTGAAAAGAGTGTAGAGGTCCTTCAGTCTGAGTCAGTACAAAGGCAAATAATTATTTGCTCAGAGAGGCCAGAAAAGCAGACAGATTGATGGTAGGAGACACACAAAACAAAAGCAGACAATTATATCAGAGACTTAAGACCAGAGGTCTCCATTCATTTTGTTTTTTCAAAGTAGAGTGATATCAAAGGCCTCCTATAAATCAGCAAATGCCAATATGTTCACAAAAAGCTTCTAAAAATACAACAGAGTTAGTCATCTTACAGGCCACTGCAGAGAGATAGTCTGAAATTTTGCAACAGAAATAACATGTAATAATTCTTGTGTATGTATGTATTCTTAGCACTTCTAGTTAGTGAATGTGTTTGTTTGACAGCTATATGTAAATATATTCTTTTTAAGATGATGATGATGATGATGATACAGTATTTTAAAAGCTCCAGTTTTATATGTATGTGTCAGAGGCAAATTTCATTATATCACAGTCTTTTACAATACAGTTTTACTATGACAAGATTAAATTCATTCATTCATAAAAGAAAAAGGGTATTTTATTATGCATATCTTTAAGAAAATAAAGTAATTATAATGTCAATTTGTCTGCATCATATCTGCGATCAAAAGGTTCTTTAGAATATTTTTATGCAATTTTTTTTAAACACTATTGCAATAACAATCGAAATTTCTATGAACTTATGATATATTTGCTATTTTTCATTAATTCATTGTGAATTACGTTAGAATGGTGCTGTAGCATTTTTGTTTTCTTGTGTTAGTTGTCTTGTTCTGCTCTTTTTGTATTAACATTATTATGTTTCTTTCAGTTTTTCACAAAAAGTTACTACGGCATTATCTGACTTTGATGTACATGTATGTGCTATACATGCCTACTGACATAACTTAAGTGAAGTAAACTAAGACATTAAGTAAAAAAATTGCTTTGTCAAGTTAAGACTGCAGATATAGAACCTACCCTCATGCATTGCATCAGTTGATAGAAATTGTAAAACTATGGTTCTGTCAATAGGTGGCAGTGTTTATCAGCTGTTACATTAAGACGGTTGATTTTTCTGAGAAATTATTCTTTTTAAGACCTCAGTATTGAGATGGTTGAAGGACATTTGTTTCTATAAAGGCAGGAAAACAAACTGAGAAACATACAACAATAAAATATTGATTTGCAGAAATGTATTTAATGTCACTTTTTAAAAATTCAGATGTGTGGTTGAGTTCAGGGCAGGGTGCCTATGAAGTGTTGCATAAATGCATTGTGAAGATCTGCATGAATCCTGACTGTTGTTGAAAGGATGGTTTTCACGGCTTATCAGTGAAATAGACAGTTTCATCACTTTGTGCAAATAAAGGACTGCATAGCTAAAGGTGAATTCAGTGAGGAGCAGGTCAGTGCCACAAGAAACATAGCCGTCAGGCCATCTAAACTGCTCAGTGATGCAAACACATGAAAGGCAGGTTCGACCCACCGCTGGATGACAAGCTGGTGTAGATTTCTAAGGGCACTGCGTGGGCCATGTGAGAAAGTCATTCATGATTAGTTTAACCTCTGAGTCACACAGAAGTCTGTGATCTGCTACCATGTGACCTGTGGGTTCATGGCACAAGCAGAGAATGAACGCTATCATATTTCTACAGCTATAACAAAAAGCAGGGGAATATTAGAGGATTGAATTATTTGTTGGCGCTGGTCCCTGCCTCTCCACACGAGTTCAACTGAGATGCTATGTCGATGGCAGCAGAAGGATGGACTCTCGCATCCTGCCTCATAATCTTCTAGTGGAGTTGCTTTGTTTTTTCATATTAACAGTCTTTGTTTGTAAGAATTGATTCTCAGTATTGATTGTTACAGCAGAAGGGCATTTTGAGATTTTCCTGTATTTGGAAAAATGGTATGTCAACCTATTATATTGTACAACTGGCCGAGGCATGCCCTTTATTGTAAGAAAGGGTCGTTCTCTGTGTCACTTCATATAGCTAGATTACGCTGGAGTGTGATATTGCCTGCATAGACACTGGCCCAATTACACTTTCCCCTTGGATTGTTTATGTCCTTTTGGCCTTGTTGCAGTAAGAGAGAGTGAGAGAAAAAGAAGAATGGGCTACCCTCCAGAACTGCTTTTTATACCAGGTTGATTAGCATGCTGGGTTGTTTAAATTGCCTCCTGGAGGGCTGACGTGAAATCGAACAATATCCTCTGGCTTGAGAGGCTAGCCCCAGAGCTTCTCATTTATTTTTATGCAGAGTTAGGACAGAGCCTTGGCACTGCTCCACTGAGGAGGCTGAGCCCGGGGAGGCCAGGTCTGGGTAGATCAGGACAAATCAATTAATATCAGCTCAGTAAAAGTTCTTGGCTCTCTCTCTGGGCCATACTTTACTGTGACACTACAACCTGGGCGCCACTGTAATGATGTGGCTAAATTGTTAAGTGAAGCTGAGACATAATAGTGAAATAATATCCTATTCTTGCCTATCTCTATAAAAGGCCTCTGTTAAGGCTTGATTTGTCTTCAGACCCTCCGCTGTTCCAGGATTAATACCAAAGCCAAAGCATTGTTTTTCACTGTTATTATTATACTTCATCATACAGGCTTTTCCTCTTGGGCGATGATGTTTATGACTGTACTTGGGCAGAATTCAACCTCTCTATGCTTTACTAACATTTGGTCATCATGTAAAATTCAAGCGTGCCCAAGGCAAAAGGATTATTATACCCACGGCAGTAAGCACATAGTGGAAACACTCATTAATATCCTACTTACATACCTATAAGGGCTACAAATGGGAGAGATAAAATAAGTGCAAGGTAGAAGAATGAAACTTGTTTGGTTATCCTCCCTGAACCAAAAATGATCTCAGTAGTAAGGAATAATTCCTATAACTTTATCTTGGTGTCTCTTACTGAATGAGGCCTTGCTGTGTGATTAGGCGTGGGGGGGTTAGGGACTGGACATACAGATCAGATATTTGTGAAGGTTTAACATTATGCCACTAATAAAGAATTTAATTTAACAATGCTATCTACTGTTTGCTTTTTTTCTGAGCAGCAGAAACGGATTATTGATGTGTTTCTGTCAACTTCAATAATCAAAATAAATTGCTGTTAGACCTGCAGGGTTAGTGAAGGTGTGCATGGTGGCAGCGTCATGGTGGATTCCTTCACACATCTGTTACACTTAAAAATAATCTTTTTTTTTCTTTCTTAGAGCAAGCCCTTATGGTCTGGCTAGACTTTGAAGCACTTTTGTAGATGCACACTTTCACTGTCATACATCTTACCAATTATTTGCCTTCTGATGCATGCATCCATCTGTTTTCTTCTTTGCTTATCCAGTTCAGGGTTGCAAGAAGCTGAAGCCTACCCCAAATCTATAGTGAAATCAGTAACTTAGCTTCTTCAGTGCTTTTTTATACTTCCTTTGGATAATTTACTTTTGAAACATGTCTCGTGTGTATGGTATAAAGAGTATGCCTTTTGTAAACCATTTAAAAGCATTAGTTTAACTGTAGCAGTATTTTTTTTGTTGTTGTCCGTAGATATTACAGTGTTAGTTGGGGTGAAGAAATCACAAACTGCATGTAATAGTTTGACGGAACCACCAAGACGTTTCATCTGTTACACAGATACCCCAAAATTAGACCTAAATGAACATCAAAATATTAGCACACACACAAAAACTGGAGCACAGACTTCCTGGATAGTCTGTTTGTGTAGTTACCACACAGCAGGTCAAACTGCATGCAAGAAAATTACATTAAAAATGCTCCAACACCACAAACAAGGTTAAGGGGTGAATTGTGGCAGACAGCTGGTAGCAAAGTTAGCACCTACCTGTCACATAAAGCAGGAAAACATAAAATAATGCATAATTTCAAGCCTTATAAAAATTTAAAACTATAGCTACAAAGACCACTAGCTTTTGGCTAGGTCAGTATTTTAACATCAGCGTTTGTGGGGACTGACTTGTTCTGGAGTCACCCTCAGGTAGTAGATTAAAGAAATCGGCATTCCCTGATTTGATTTAGTCAGTCAAATATAAACTTTCAGCTGCACTTCCATTATATCGTTTAAAAGTTCCTTTAAAAAAACATACTACCACCAGGCTAAGCGTCGTGTTTGGTCCTGATCAGCACATGAATATTTATAATGGTGAAGATGGGAAAGATTAGGCATTCAAAACAAAGGCATGTTAGCACTGTCATTGTGAGCATGTAAGCATTTTAGAGTGACAAATGTGCTGCAAAGCATTAAGTAAAATTGATGACTATCACATTTGCACTTTGATTTACATGCTGTATTCCAACCTCCCGCATCAGATTTCACACAGTTTCAAACAATCACCACTGTTTGTCAAACATAAGGTCCACCCAAGCTTACTTTGCAAAGAAAAACCATTTTTCAAACTCTCCAGCAGCCATTGCTAATTAACTTAGGAGGGAAACAGCAATTAGAAATGTATGAATTCAGCACCATGGACAGACAGTTTCTGAGAAGCAGCAAAGGGAATCGCTTTAATTTTGTTTCTCAACAGCAGAGGTGCTAAGCTCCAGTTCTTTATTTGAACAAGCTGCCTGTCAGAGTGCCACGCTGACGTATCTGTGCTTGTGCACTTGCAAAACCTGACACAATTCTCTTGTGGCAAAATGGAAAACACTTGCAGCACAACGCCTGCTTCATATCGTCTGATGGGAAGATTAAAGCCAAGCCAAACAAAATTCAGTGTCTTCGGCTCGGAGTTGGTCGATGGCGAGACCACCAGAGGGGAACGGCTCACTCAACTGCATATGTCATCAGATCACATTATCATTGATCTTAGTATCCCTCTCTCGTTCTCTGTCTGTCTTTACCTTCTCCAGTCTGCCCTGTGGGTTTTCCGTAACATTTCCCATGGCTCAGTGGTGCCTCTTGTCTCAGTGTGTGCGATAGTGTGATAAGAAACTGCAATGACTTCACCAGAAGAACATCCGGATTGAAGTGTATAGAGATGCACTTCTTCCATCCATCCATTTTCTCACATTTTCTCAGCTGCTTATCCAATTCAAGGTGTGATAAGCAGTTGTGATTGGGTAAAACAGGGCTGAGATACACTTCTGTTTTTGCTAGAAAATAATGATTTATATATTTGACTTTATACAACTGTAATTATAGTACAGTAATGCTAATAGTCATATATACGGTACTCTTGCTGATAACCTCTATTAATTATAAATAATGTGCTGGGGGCTATAGCTCTAGGTAAGCACTGCTAGTCTGATGTTCTCTTGGTTTCTCTGCACTCTTCTACTTTAATACTATTTTTGTCATACCACAGCTTTAATTTCATACCCTGCTGTTTGCCACAATATCAGAGCCCCCTCTAATGAAGTCCTCACACGAAGAAGCATTGTTCAGAGCAATCATTCAACAAATTCTGCGTTACAGTAAACACAAATTTAACAGATGCTTTGACTGTAGCATCATGTGAAAGTTTTGGGGACTAGAAGTAGAGCGAGTAAAAATAATGCAACAAGCATTATCTATCAGTAACTGATCTATCAGTTAACTTCAAACAAAGGATAGAGAAAGCAAATAATGAAATCAATATTTTGCCTGTTCACCCTTTGCCTATAATACAGCACCAGTTCTCTATGATGCACTTTGCTTTAAAATTACTTGGCAGGTAAGTTGTTCCAAGACCTTGCCTCAGTTCTCCTGTGGATTCAGGCTGTCTCGCTTGCTTTTCTCTCTTCGTGTAATCCCAGACTGACTTAATGAAGCTGAGATCAGGCCTCTGCGGAATCCATACTATTTGATGCTGAACTCCTTGTCCTTTATATCACTGATAATAGATATTTATGACTCTCCCTGCGTATTTGTCATGCTGCAAGGGTGAATTTAGGGCCAAAAAATGTCTCCCACGCTGTATTACATGATGGATAAGAATCTAAACATCTAAAGGTCCTAAAAATCAAGATTTGTACAGTACAGCAGATAAAAGGCTAAAGATTTTACATGAGATGACTGGCATATAAACTCTGTATTGGGCAATTGAGTTTTTTTTCTTTCTGCCTCACAGAAAAAAGAGCTTTACTGAAAAACCCAGCTCTGACTCCAAAACACAGAAACTGCTTTTTCAAATTGCTGTCATTATGAATGCTAAAGGCAATCATCAATGATACGCCTTTCAGTCAAAATCCGTGTATATGTCAAGTCAAAACAGATTTTAAACTTTAAAAAAAATTGAAAACAGTAAATTAATCATAAGCTTCTTTTGGTTGAAAGAATTTTGGGAACAATTGCGGCCATTTAAGTTTTTGAAATTAGTTGTTACGAAAACAAGATGTACAACACTCTTCCTGTCTCTGTTGTGGCCGCCAGGGAATTTGAATATCTCCAAATGCTCTCCATATGTCTGGCAACTTCAGTGATCCCTTTTATTTTGGTGTGCCAGGGTAGATGAGTTACATTCTTATCCGATGTGTAGCAAAGATGTTTTACTCAAGCAAATTACTGCACTAAAAATTCCAGCAAAAAACTAACAAAGAGGTAGATCTACAACTTTGTCATGTCTAAATTTGGATTAGAAGAAGCTTGCCACTCGTTCAATCATTACTGCCAGCAGAGGAGCTCTTACGTAAGCTATAATGATGCATAGGTGTGCGGAACAAAAAAAAACAAAAAACCTCCTGTTGTCAAAAATCACTCTCTGACACAGGGTGTTGCTGTACGTGAAAGTGAGCGCTACATGTTACAATTGTTTATTTGTCTCTGTTCAGCCTGATGGCAGTGTGTCATGTCTATTTCCTGGATCTGTCTGTGAGGGAGTGATTCATGTGGACAGCAGCACAGATTGTGCTGGTGGCTGATGATCACTCAAAATAGCTCTGCCACATTGTGCAAGTTCCCGTGGGCGTGCACGCGTAGAAGAGTGCTTGCATGTCGTTGAATGCCCGTAAATGTTTGTCCCTGTGTCTGTGCGCTAACAAAAAAATGTCTGCTTGAATGTGCACATTCCTACCTTCATGTACATACAGTCTGGGATCTGGTGAGTTTCTCTCAACCCACCCATGGTGGGCCTCTCTCAGCCAGATGGATGGTCTCAGCCAGTGTCAGTGAGGTGACAGCTGTCTGGCCTGGCCTCTCCTGGCCAAGGATCTGGATTCTATCCTCTGACAGCTCCTGATGGGTGACACGTC
>VVHJ01037296.1:0-18848 GCA_015107715.1 Tylochromis polylepis | reverse complement strand
CCCACCCACTACACACACACACACACACACACACACACACACACACACACACACACACACACACACACACACACTGGCCTCAGTACGACTGCTGGAGGCTTCCCATGATGCACTGCATGTTTATATATGACTCTGAATTTAATCATTTATTATTATTAATTATTATTATTATTTTTAATTTATATAATTATTAATTGATTACTCCCACCAAAGCAGATGAATAATTGCTATGCTGATTCATGTAATGACTTTTTCCATTCCATTTCATTTAAGATAAGTCTTTACTCATTAACGCTTTATATTACCTCCCACCAGAATCCCACCAGGTCTCCTGTTGCTTCAACTCACACTAGGGAGACATCTGCTAAGTGTCCTTACTGTAGCCTGGCTCCTTGCTGTTAAATTGCATTTTCATCTGGTCCTACTTGGCAATCTGGAGAAATGCAGTGATGTCAAAAGCAGAACTTTTTTCCTCCGCTAGGTTACCAAACACAGTGTACAGGATCTCACTAACAGGTTCAGCCTTAATTGGGCTAGTTTTACTGATTTACAGATATTATAGTTACAGTCTTCTTCACTCACCTTTTTCACTCACTATATGTTTATACACCACTCTGTATTTAATCATTAGTTATTATTTATCTCTGGCTCTCTTCCACAGCATGTCTTTACCCTGCCTTCCTTCCCTCACCCCTAACTGGTCGTGACAGGTAACCATACCTGTTAAAAGGGTGTTTTTCCTTCCCACTGTCGCCAAAGTGCTTGCTCATAGGGGGTTGTTTGATTGTTGAGATTTCTTTGTTTTCTCTGTATTATTGTAGGGTCTTTACCTTACAATATAAAGCACTTTGAGGCCACTGCTGTTGTGATTTGCTGCTATAGAATTAAAATTGAATTGAATCCTTGTTGAATCACAAATCAGCTGTGATTAACCACATTTTTTTGGAAAGATGAGTTCAGTTTCATTAGCCACAGCCAGGCCTGATTATTGCCAGACTTTTTGACAGACAAAATCAGCGACATCTATTAGTCTGAACAGGGGGACAAAGTCTTTGCTAAGGCTTGGGTAACCATGGTTACAGTTATTATCCACAAATGGAGAAAACTTGAACAATGGAGACACAAGCTGGACTTTTTGGAAAGTTTGAGTCCTGTTACATCTGATATAAAACTAACATAGCTTTTCATGAAAAGAACATCATACTAACAGTTAAACATGGTGGTGTGGTAGTGTGATGGTCTGGGACTGCTTTGCTGCTTCAGGACCTGGATGACTTGATGTAATTGATGAACCATGAATTCTGCTCTCTACCAGCAAATCCTGAAGGAGAATGTTCATCCAACAGTTCATGCCCTGAAGCACAAGCCCACTTGGGTTATGCAGCAGAACAATGATCCACATACATATATTAAGTCCAGCTCTGACTGGCTCAAAAAACCCAATGATCAAATGAATTAAATCAGACTGAGATGCTTTTGACATGACCTCAAACAGGCCGTTCATGCTGGAAAACCTTCCAGTGTGGTTGAATTAAAACAATTCCACAAAACAGAGTGAGCCAAAATTCCTCCACAGCTATGTGAAAGACTCACTGCCAGTTATCACAAACACTTGGTTGCAATTCTTGCTACCAAGGGCAGCACACTCACTTATTAGGTTTATAGGGGAATTACTGTTTCGCATAGGGCCAGGTAGGTCTGGATAGCCTTTTTCCTTTAATAAATGAAATCATAATTTAAACGTTGCATTTTGAATTTTCTCATCTTTGGCTGATACAAAAATTTGTTTGACGACCTGAAACATGTGACCAATATGCATAAAACTATGAATTCAGAAAGGGTGCAAATGCTTTGTCACAGCACTGTACTATTGTGCTCTAACATTATATGACTGCAGCATAACTGTGTTGCAGTTTGTTGTCTAATATCCTCTTTATTTCTGTCTTGGTGTTTCCACACTGGTTAAAAGTGCGCTGTTGGCACCTGGGCACTAGTTGAGTTTTTCTCTTTAATATAACATTTTATATTCGCCTGGCTGTTGGTATGATATAAATAAAAGTGATTTGACATTAGAACAGAGTATTATCCTTTCCGCCCTTGTGCCAGCAAAAGCAAAGGAGGAGTAATATGAATCTGTCCACAGGCTGTATGGAGCACACACACACACATATATACAGAGAGCGAGAGTAATAGACAGGTCGTGTTGTGTTTTCTTCTTCCAGTATCATGTCCCGCCCCCTGTGTTCATCAGGAGGAGGGGTGGGGAGCAGAAGGGCGGGTTTCGCTGGTACCTCAGATCTCATACTGGATTTACCGGACTGCACCTGTGAGGAGCAGTGTTTGTGTCTGTGCGTCGGGAGGAACGACAGGAGGGCCCGCAGCAGCACAGCAACCAGGAGCCTGTCCGAGGACAACACCATTACCGCTGCAGCCCTTCAGCAGCTTTACGCTCGAGAGCAGAGGAGGGAACTGCCAGGCTGTCAGACCTCCAGCGGATATTTTTACCCGCAGTGCCTCAGACAAGCAGCCGACCGAGGAGCACAATGTCCAGGCAACAGCAGCAGCAGCGGACCTCGTTCAGACTGTCGGACAGCCTGGTGGAGGTCAAGAGCAAAGTAAGTGATGGGCTGCTGACTGATGCTGTTAGCGACGCAGGGTGTGTGTTATCAGGACCCCAGCCCTCCGCTCTTCTCATCCAGATCGTGATGTAAGAAACAAATATCCAGCCGCTGCAAATTCACGCGATATTTAGAAGAAACGAAATCCGACCGGGTTCAGTTGACAGCGGCCTGGCTGCTGCCGCCCGCAGCCCCCCCACCAACACCACCACCACCATGTCAGCCTGCCCAACCTTGATAATCCCAGTCCTGTGTTTAACTCGATCTCTCTCTGTGTGTGTGTGTGTGTGTGTGTGTGTGGTGCCAATCGGTTGTTGGGTTTTCCTTTAGTGTTTACATTTTAGTTGTTTGTGAGCTGAGAAAATAAGCATAAAGAACATACAATATTACAGTGTGATTATTCTGTAATAGTAAGTGCTTTCATGAAGATGAAAACCAAAATATTTCTTAGGTGAAGCTGTGTCCCTAAACTCAAATGTTTGCAGCATTTTTTATGTACTTTTTATTGCTAATGTTTGAAGAGCCTGAAAAAGAGTTTAAAGAAGGAAACCTTCCACAGGCCCTTCAGCTCCCTCGCACAGACTGTAGACTGGCTTCACATGAAGAATGTGGACCAGTCGAAGTATAGAAATATGTAGACTGAAAACCCACACTGTTTTTAATAGGCAGGAGGGGGTGTGTCGGAAACACCTGTGGTTCTGTAGAAGTCTGTGTCCTGTGAGCTCCACAAACACGTTATAGATGCATATGTGCTTAAAGTCAAACAACATGAAGGGCAGTTTAGTAAATGAAGCTCCTGTTAGAGTGTGCTGTGATTGTCTCTGCTTCACAGCCAGCTGTGTGCTGTGCTCATGACGTCTTGCAAACTGATAGTGCCAGGGAAAATGTTTAGCTTTACAATGAGATTTATTAACCAGTGGGTCATGTCACAGTGGCAACATCCATCTTTTATAAGCAGGCTATGTTTCCCATGATTACCCAAAGGAAGTGACACTAGGGATGGGCAACATAGCCACAAAATTATATCAATTTTTTTAAGGAAATCCAATAATGCTATTTCTGATGATGTTCTGACTGAACATTTTATCAGAGAGTGCAGCTTGCAGACAGCAGCACTGATTAGTGCAAACAAAATGAGGGACATTTTCCTTTTATTTCAGTGTGCTACTGTCAGTGATGACACACAACCTGATTCCAAGTATGAGTCTACTGAAACAATGTGCCAGCAGCAGCACTATAGTGCAGTAAGAGTGACACAGCATTATATACAGTGACACAGAGTAAGTCAAATGTAAGCACACTGCTTAACGCTTTAGCAGTAACTGAAGTAACTTAACCCTGTAACTCTTCATGAGGCAGAACAGTGTTATCACCTGTTAGAATCAGTACATGGGCTGGTTCTTACACAGCACCTTTCTACTCAGTTTCATCCCTTACAACAGTTTCTACTACTTGTCTCATTCACGCAGTTATGCACACATTCACCCAATGCTTTTATCTATCACTCACACACTTACCCTCTGGAGTATGGATCAGTATCTTACCCACTGTCCACTCTCTGCTCTTCCTGTCATTCAATTCAGTTCAGTTTTATTTATATAGCACCAACTCACAACAACGGTTGTCTCAAGACGACTGTTGTGATTTGTCATTTGGTCGCATGGAGTACAACTAGCTCCAGTGATGATGGCTGAGTCATTTGTTTACTTTTGGGTCACACATACCAGCTGATCATATTCCCTGCTCAGATGCCTTCATAGCCTTGCTGTACTGGCTGCTATGTTTTCAGCTTTGTTGGAGGTTGTTGAAGTAGCTCCTTATTTACTAAATCGCCATCACTATATCAAAAGATGGCCCTGTTATGGCCGCCTTGATATTTTGGTGCGCTCTGCTTTTCATTTGTTTGTTTGTAAACTCTGTACTTTGCTGTACAACCAGAACTTCTTACACCAGAGATGAGCTCATGAACATCAGGGCTACAACTCCTAAGGACTTATCTCCATCATTCGTTGCCTGATCTGGCGATATTTTGGCCATTCAGGTTCATAAAATGAGACGCTGTAGGAGAGGAAAGCAAGCCGGTGCGCTCCTGTGTCTCCACCGCCTCCATACTCTACTACAGGGAATATTCCTCTCCGACATAAGCTCATTAGGCAGTAAAATAGATGAACTCCAGCTATTGATGGGAAAAAACAGAGCCCTTTCTAAATCAGCTGTTTTGAGCGAGTGGATCTATACTAGACTCTGCGGTGCAGTTGGTAGGACACCAACTCTTCAGAGTGGATTGCCACATGGAGTTCTCCGGCAAGACAAAAGGTGGAGGTATCTGTTTTTGTACTTACAGTGGCTGGTGTAATGATGTGACTGTTATTCAGCAACACTGCTCTCCTCATCTGGATTCAACTGCTCACCCCTTCAGTAGTTTCTCCATCTCCCTAGAAACCTGTCTCCATACTTGAAAGCGATGTAAACAAACTCTTTAAGAAACAGAACACCCAGAAAGCAGCGGGACCAGGCTCAGTGTCTCCATCCACCCTGTAGCCCTGTGCTGATCGCACATGTCATGTGCCAGTCTGCTTCCACAGGAGTTATCATTCCTGTTCCAATTTAAAAAACAAAAAAGGCTCACAAGCCTAATGACTACAGACCTGTTGCTCTGACCTCTGTAGTCATGAAGACGTTTGACCGTCTGGTACTGTCATATCTAAAATCTACCACTGACCCCCTCCTGGACCCCCTACAGTTCGCCTACAGAGCCAACAGATCAGTAGGTGATGCTGTTAACATGGCACTGCATCTGGACTCTGCAGGAACTTATGCTAGGCTACTTTTTGTGGACTTTGGTTGTGCTTTTAATACATTCATCCCTACTCTGCTGGAGGAAAAGCTCTCCCAGCTGAATGTGTCTGCTCCCACTTGCAGGTGGATCATTGATTTCCTTTCTGACAGGAGGCAGCATGTGAGACTGGGCAGGCATGTCTTGGACTTTCATTGCATCAGCACTGGTTCCCCTCAGGGCTCTGTCTTTTCTTCTCTGCTCTTCTTCCTGTACACCAACAGCTGCACCTCCAGACACTACTCTGTTAAATTCCTGATGTTTGCAGATGACACCACCCTGTTGGGCTATAGGAGCAAGATTGACTGGTGACTTGGTGCAGTAACAACAACCTGGAGCTTAAATGTTGCAAAATCAGTGGAGATGACAGTGGAAACCAGACTCCCCTCTCAAACATCAGCTCCCTCATCAAGAAGGCACAACAGAGAATATACAGTACTTCTTGCACCAGCTTAAAAAAATACATCCTGCCAACGTCAATGATGGTGCAGTTTTACTCCATCATTGAATCTATTCTCACCTCCTCCATCACCATGTGGTATGCTGCTGCCTCTGCCAAGGACAAATGCAGACTGCAGCATGTCATCCACTCCACTGAGAAGGTGATTGGCAGCAATCTGCCTTCCTACAAGACTTGTAGACCTCCAGGACACCATGAAGTGGGGGTTCAGCAACAATCTTGCTTGCCTGTCTCAAACTGTTTGTGATGCTCTCCTTTGGCAGGAGGCTGTGGTCCATCAAAACCAACATGTCATGGCATAAAAACAGTTTTATACAATGACACCGCAACAAATTCCTCATTTGTACAAAGTTGCCAATAAAAGGGAACAGAAATAAATAAATTATATTGCCAAAAGTATTCACCCATCCAAATCATTGAATTCAGGTGTTCCAATCATTTTCATGGTCACAGGTGTACACATTGAAGTACCTAGGCATGCAGACTGCTTCTACAAACATTTGTGAAAGAATGACTTGCTCTCGGAAGCTCGGTGAGTTCCAGCATGGGACTGTGATAGGATGCCACCTGTGCAATAAGTCCAGCCATGATATTTCCTCACTACTAAATATTCCACAGTCACCTATTAGTATAACAAAAGTGGAAGCGATTGGAAATGACAGCAACTCAGCCTCGAAGTGGTAAGATAATAGATAATAGTCTGTAATGGCTGCAGCAGCAGATGTGCAGAGTTATAAGAGAAGGACCCAAATGCAGGCACTGGCTTTGATGCGAGTGAGCTTTATTTTCAAACGGTGAAAATACAAACACAGAGTGAAACAGATGAATCAGCAACAAACAGAAGAAAACAGATGAATCAGCAACAAACAGAAGAAAACACAAGGCTTAAATACACACTGGAGCAATCAGGGAACGGGAGACAGGAGGGAAACACAGCTGGGAGAAATCAGAGCTGACGAGACAAGGGGAAGCAAAACCAGACACACTACACACAGGACAGGGACTATCAAAGTAAAACAGGAAATACAACAGGCACGCACAGACACGAGCGTAACACTAAGACATCAAACATGGCAACAGGGAGGGAACACAGAGACGTGGGACCAGGGCAGGCATAGAGACACAGAGCAGTGTTTTTAAAAGAGCTCAAAATATAAAACAGGAAACCAAACCCTAAGAACAAGAAAATCTTAACAAGAATTAACCTGAAGCATAAGATAATAATAATCAAAAACAAAACCATTGAGTCCACAGACTCAGGACCATGACAGGGTCAGCATATGCTGAGGTACATAGTGCACAGAGGTAACCAACTGTCTGCAGAGTCAGTCACTACAGACCTGCAAACTTCATGTGGCCTTCAGATTAGCTCAAGAACAGCACATAGCGAGCTTCACAGAATGGGTTTCCATGGCCGATCACCTGCATCCAAACCTTACATCGCCAAATCCAATGCAAAGTGTCAGATGCAGTGTGACTGACTGCACTGTGTCAAGTTTGGTGGAGGGGGGGGATTATGGTGTGGGGCAGTTTTTCAGGAGTTGGACTCAGTCCCTTAGTTCCAGTGAAAGGAACTCTTAATGCTTCAGCATACCAAGACATTTTTGACAATGCCATGCTTTCAGCTTTGTGGAAACAGGTTGGGGATATGCCCATCCTGCTCTAACATGACTGTGCACCACCAAGTGCTGTGTCAGATATGGCTACCCAGTACTTCAGCCTCTGGATCAGCACGTGGTAATTAGTAGTGACAAAGGCTGAGCTTAAAATCCAGCATCACTACAAAGTCATTAGAGAATCTCAGGAGACTCAGACTCGG
The DNA here is from genome assembly GCA_015107715.1 of Tylochromis polylepis. Taxonomy (NCBI): domain Eukaryota; kingdom Metazoa; phylum Chordata; class Actinopteri; order Cichliformes; family Cichlidae; genus Tylochromis; species Tylochromis polylepis. The sequence continues at coordinate 11,115 of VVHJ01037296.1, read as the reverse complement.
CATTAGAGCAGTCAGCTCTAATGAAACTCACTGAGGATGTTAAAGTCCTCCAGTGTCCAACAGGTGCTGTGCCAACACCTTTCTAAGGTGTTTTCAATCAGGGATACCTGTAACTGCCAAAACTGATGGATGCAGATTATGTTTTGTTTTATAGGGTGAACAACAGTGTTTTTAAAATTAGCTGGGACCTGTCCTGAAGTCGGTGAGCAGTTCATTATTGATCAAACATTTGGCCCACCAGCATAAAAAAACACTGTTTCAGACTGTGGAGATGGCATGACGTCCAAGGAACATTGGAATACTAATGTTTTCTCCTAAGTGACCTCATATTACTCCTACTTTATACTCTACACCGGCTACATACATACAGAGCACTAAATGGAAAAGCGGCAGACTAAAGTCACTGCTGTCAATCTTTGATCTCAGAATTCAGAATTTGTTATTTGTTACTCGTGTGAGATGGGGGGTGGAGGCTTTCAGCCTGTGGCAACACGATTTTGGAACAGTCCCACTTTGACTTCATTTAGCCAACTCTGTGGACTTTATTATGTTTTCGTTCATTCTGCTTTTGAACTTGGCTTTATATTGGGTTAACTGTGCTTCCATTTTCTATTATATCTTATTGTTATCATTCATAAAAAATGTGAGCACTTTGTGTCAACACATATGTGAAAAGCATTTTAAAAATAACCTTATTGTTTACTTAAACAAAGAGCACCAGTATGACTCTTCTGTACCCCACTAATCCTTAAAACCTGGTTGCGGCCCTGAATGGAGCAACTTCAACATGTCCATATATCATATGACAGTACTGGTAAAGTAGCATGCCACCCTAGAGTGCAAGATACTGATGAATGCTCTGATAAAGCACACATTCTTCACACTGAGTACGCCCAGTATAACTTTCAAGGCAAACATGCCAGTGAGAGTTCTAATAGTCTCTGCTGTTAATTAGAGCGCTAAAAGGAGACACAGTATTTGTGTTAATATCCACCGGAAGAAGCATGATGTTGGGAGAAAAAGCAAAGTCAGGGTGGACAGGGCATTCTCATGGTGTAATTACCTTTTGAAAGTTTCTGTTATAATATACAGTTGGGACAAAACTTAAACTCCACAGTTTGAGTTTTAGGTCATACCTCAGTTTTACCTAAACAATTTTTAAACATTTCAGCTTTTGCCAGGCATCACTAGCCCCACACAGCACATAAGCAACACAAGTACATGCCTTATCAGTACATCATGCAAGTTGGAGATGTCATGATACAAGAAAACTGGTAGAATTAGATCATTTTCGGATTGTTACCACAACACATAAAAATAAAAAAAGGAAAATATTCCATAGTATTTTAAAAATGTTTAAACTCCTGTACCAGTACTGTCCCTACAGTTCCCTGTGATTTTTCCTTGTTTGTGTTTCCATTCATGAAATGAGTTGATGCACAGTACCTTTACATCTGTATCAAAGATGGGTACTGAGGATGGGCAATAAGTTGCTACATAAAATTCATTAATTGATTCATTTACAAGAGGCAACAGCTTGGATTTTAGCACTGAAATGAAACAAAATTATATCAAACAAAATCTCATATTTTACTGTCAGTGTTCATGTTAGCCTTATCTATGTGGATTCATTTACTTACTCCTATCTATACTAATATAAAGCACTTTGAGGTGATTGTTGTTGTGATTTGGTGCTATATAAATAAAATGGAATTGAAGTCAATAGATAATTAGGAATGCATTGTGGGGATCCCCTTTTTGATTTCACAGTTAAGATAAGCTACAGGAAATGTCAGTAAACAGGCCCAGATAAATGGAGAGGTTTGTGACAGGAAGGGCATCCGGCATAATATCTTTGGTAAATAAAACATGCAGATGATCAAGAATGAGATTTCCATGTCAGATCGCTCGAGCCCAGGTTAATAACCACAACCTCCAGTGCTGTTGGCCAGGAGGATGCTGTTGGAAACTGTGCTTCTGCTGGCTGAAAACAAAGGAAGAGGAGAGGAGGCAGTGGCAGAGAAAGAAAGGCAGGATTGTGGAGGTGAATGCAGGGACTCTAAATGTAGGGACTATGACTGGTAAAGTGAGAGAGATGCTGATATGATGGTGAGAAGGAAGGTAGATATAGGAGCATCGGAGGTGGATTCAAGCCGTTCTGTCATAGTACAGATAGGAAGAGTGGAGGTAACGTTGAAGGAAGAGTTTGTGAACAGTGATCTGAAGGTGAAGAGTATCAAACAGAATCACGAATTTGAAGCTGGAAATGAAAGGGCTGATGTTGAATGTTGTCAGTGTGTATGCCCCACAAGTTGGATGTGAGGGAAGGGTCTAAGAGAGAGTTATTTTTCTAGATAAGGTTTAGTGACGTCACAATGCTTAGAGGTGACATCAGATCAAATTCCTAAAGACTACGGTCTTCAAGAATTAACTCCCAAAGTATGTTTAATAGGGTCAGCAGGTTTTCTTATCCATTCCCAGTTAGTGGCTGTAGCAATTAGCCACACTTAAAATGCTTAGTATTACATTTAGCTGAAATTGTAAAAACAGATTGAGCCTCACTATTAAACATCATTTGTTGTGTGTTTGTTGCCTTCTACAGTTTGAAGCAGAATATCGTCGTTTTGCTCTGAAGAGAAATGGTCCAGGGGGCTTCAAGGAGTTCTACCGCCTCCTCCAAACGATTCATCACATCCCTGGTGTTGATGTGCTGCTAGGATATGCAGATGTCCATGGAGACCTCCTTCCTATCAACAATGATGAAAATTACCACAAAGCCATTTCATCAGCCAATCCGCTGCTCCGCATTATTATAACCAAGAGAGGTAAGAGAAAAAATGAGGGAAAAATCAAATAAATTTTTAGTTAATTAGGCTTGACAAATTCCTTCTTGACCTTGGAAACAACATTTGCGAAGCAATCTAAATGACAGATCTCTTACACATGTTATATGTCTTATAGATCCTGTAGTTATTTTAATGGCTTCCAAAGTATATGTCATGTCTTTTTAAAATGTTTCCGTCCCTCCAAGAGAATGACATCAATGATTAATCACATCCATCAGTCCATCCATTTTCTTCTGTTTATCTGGGGCCGTGTTGTGGGGTCAGCAGCCTAAGCAGAGAAGCCCAGACCTCTCTCTCCTTAGCCACCTCCTCCAGCATTTCCTGGAGAACACCGAGGCATTCCCAGGCCTGCCGCTTGGCCTGCCGGTACCTATCAGCTGTCTCTAAAGTCCCACAGGCTAACCGAGCCCAATAGGACAACTTCTTTAGCGTGTTGGCTCCCTTCACTATCAGGTTCCGGGGTTACCACCATGACAGGCACCGACCACCTTGCAGCTGCAGCTCAGTGCAGTAGCCTGTAGCCTCAGCACTGGAGGTGCTGCACATGGTCCATTCAGACTCAATGTCCTTAGCCTCCCTCAGAAGCTTTGCCTGAAGTGGGAGTTTAAGATCTCGTGGACCGGGGCCTCTGCCAGGCATTTCCAGCACACCCTCACTATACATGAACAATCCCATTGCTCTTATTTTTAATCAATCACTGCTATCCAGTTTTAAAGAATTCCCAGAATTTGATTACTCTTGTCCGTTACCAATTTAGGTCACGCACGCATTTTTCCTGTGCTGACTTCGTCAGTGCTCCAATGTCAGTCAGAGCTCACTTCACTGACTCCAGCTGATTCTAAACAATTTATTCCAGTACTGGCACATTTAATCTGACTGCATGTTAAATTTCACGTTAATTTTTAAATCTTGTAGTAAATCTCAAAGTACATTGAGGACTTATTAACCCCTTATGTGCCTGGCTTTTACTTCACTGAATCAACAGAGGTCAGCAAGCTCAGTATTCCCACTGAGAATGGCAGCTTCTTCCTATTTTAAATCTCTTCTTAAAACATGCAAATCAAGAATTAGTGAAAATGTGGCACTTCCATCCACTTTTAAACCAAAGCTCTGAACATAACCCACAGTAATGTATCCAAGTTAAAAAAGAGAACCACCCTTGTGACACTGAAAACTATGACCTCACTAACCAGTTAAACTGGCTTTGTAGCACACACCTCACATACTTTGTGGCCAAGAGATACCTGTGGTGACCAGTGGTGAATAATTCAAGAAAGACAAAAAATGTATGATGTAATTTTACTGGTAGACTGTGATGTTAGTGAGCTTTATTGTTTACCACTGAGATATTACATATGAAGCAGAAACACTTATGACACCTGTTGACATTGGTGATGTTTATCCATCCATCCATCATTATGGATTATGTGAGAGTTTTGTAATACACTGTTCCATTGTTGCCTCCCAGTACACCTTTTCATGCTATGTCATAACTCAGGATGTGATGACATTAATGTGCTGCTTAGCAGGCTGCTAGTGATGAGAGTCACAGACAGCTGCCAGCAAATCAGATCAGCTCTATGGTCTGGGGAACAAAAAAGGAAGAGAGCTTAGGAAAACAAGACCCTGGAAACACAGAGAGAACAAAGGGAAATGAATATGTGCATGTGCAATACGTGTGCTGAAATCTTATTGAGGAGGTTTGTATTCACTTTGTTTACTCTTTTAAACTCTGCAGTCCAGAAATGATAAAATCCTGTAAATCCTACTGAGAAATCTTAACCACATGCATTGCATTAGGAGTAGTGGCGTCACTAGTAAGGATTAGGACTTGAGTAAGTCAGCTAAAAATCTATTCCCACAATCACTTATCTTTTATTCCTGAAGTGTAATCCCATTTATTCACTGGATCACATGAATGCAGAAATTTGCACAGCTGAAGGATACAAGTTACAGCAACAGCTAGATTAAGTGGTGACAATAGTTTGTTTTTAACTAACCAGGTCTTTCTAAAATAAGTTCAGTAAGGATCTCACATTTTTATTAGTAGTCTTTGTAGCAGCTCTGTTGCTCACTAGTGTCACTTGTAAGTATTCAGTAAAATGTTAATGACTTCATTAAGATTAGACATCATTAAACCCTTTATAAATACAACAAAAAGTTCATTTTACACTTAAAACAGCAGATATTTGTTTCCTTTCTGACATGGTTCTCTCTCCACTTCAATTCCTCTTACTTTGCTACATTCATTTCGACCTTTACTATGGCTTGTCTTTGTGTGTTAGCACATGTGTGCATTTGTGAGTATGTGTTTGTGAGTGAGGGATAGACAGGGGGATACCACAGGATAGAAACCCATCTGCTGTTTTAAGCCATTAGCCACGAGTGAGTTTATTTTACTTCTTGGAGCAATTTAATCTCACTCAGTTTATATGACTGATGTCTTTTGAGACTTCATCAGTCATATCAATTCCATGCAATGCCACCACGCTGTGTGTGTGTGTGTGTGTGTGTGTGTGTGTGTGTGTGTGTGTGTGTGTGTGTGTGTGTGTGTGTGTGTGTGAGAGAGAGAGAATTGTTGACTTGCACTTGTTGATTATCTTAACACATTAACACTGCAACAAAGTCTACATCGAATAGACTTTGACATAACAAAGCAGTTAATCATTAAAGTTCCATGTGAAGAATGGAAGTGACTGTGAGCTTAGTAATATTGACAGAAGAGCAGTGTGTGCATTTGTACTGATCCACACTGAGTATGTTGCTGTGCCCTAACCAACTTGAAGAGGTAACTTATGATAACAAAGAAAAAATACCTTTTGTCTTGAAAGTCTGCCATCACAGTTATCCATCTGATAAACTAAAATGAGTCAAACTGGAAACTACTGATACAATGTGTACTTGTGGCGTGAGGATATGTTGTCTGTAACACTTGACACAGAAATGTCATCTTGCACTGAGAGAAACACTAAGAAATGGAGCGGCGGTAAATAGACTAAGTAATCACGGTTGATGGGTTCAAAACACAGCTTTAAAAAGTGTGCTTTAACAAATACAATTTAAACAAAATAACACTGACATTAATACTATAGATGCACCAGTTGTCTAATACATTGTTTTAAATGTAAAACAGCATCACAGTGATCACAGGAGCTTTTATTAGGCCTAGTAGTCTGTTTTTAAATGGGAGGTAAAGCAACAAAGGCCTTACAGAATGAAGTTCCCTCTTTGTCTGCACCATGCACAGGCCTGTTGTTATCCTGCACTGCATATGGCCATATGGCATCCCCTTGGGCTCCAGATGGTGGGGCACTACAGAGTGAGGTCACACTAGAAAGAAACATACAAATGCTTATGACAGCTGCAGATAACAGAAACATGGTACATTAGGGACAGATATATGGGGCAGTAAGACACAGACACAGATTTATGGTAGGCGTACTCTTTACGGCTGTCCTGAATACCATTTTTGAGCTCCAAAGCTTATGACAGTAGTCAGCAGCAAATATTTAAAGCTTTAGCCAGCAGAGAGGGGGAGGTTCATGTCTGATCTTATAACTTTAATGTTATCAGTCAGTGTCACTCCACATACATGTTAGTGTGTATTTTGGTGATTTCATTATGAGGTCATAAAATGTTCCATAAAATGTGAAAAGTTGTGGAGATGAGCGAAGGCCCTGCAGCCAGAATGCCAAGACTACTGATTAATAAGTAAATGCGGCTGGGCTGAAATTTTGGCAGAAAACAGTCACACAGGTCGTTTATGCCTGCTGTTATCATCATTACCAAGTCACTCAAGAGCTGGACTGAAAATCAGTATCAGTACCAACAGGTCTGATGGAGGGATTAATCCAAATATGAAATTTTACATGTTTAACTATTTCTTAAAAAGACTATATTTTGTGTCCTTGTACATAGCATACAAGAACACAAAATAATGATCAATATAGGTTGATCTATAGTGGTCTAAAAATAGCTTTTGCAAAATTAGAGAGATCCAAATAGTGCAAGATTGCATTATAATGTTCACATTCTAGGCATATCACTGCTTAGGAACAGGTCTGGTCTGATAGAAAGCCTTTAGCCTTATTCTGTCAGGTTTGTGTGTATGAGGAGGAAGAGGAAGCTTAACCATGTCTGTGTCTTCATGCTTTAGTCTGGCTCTGTATGCCTTGACAGGAAACGTTATTTTTGTGCATTAACCATTAATGCTTCTGTGTGATGCTGATTCCTAATGACCTAGTGTGTGCGTGCACGTGTATACACACACACACACACACACACACACACTGGCAGCCATACATTCCCATCAACCATGTTTGACATCTAATGTGCTTCAGATGATGAGTTGTTTCTCTCCTCTCCATGCTTTTCTCTTTCCATCATCCTGATACAAGTTCAGAGATTTTATAGAACTGGGCAGGATTTTTTAGATGTTTTCTGCCAAAGTCTAACCAGTGGTTTGCACCTTGCTGGTAATCTTCTGTATTTAGATTCATGAAGGCATCTGTTCATTGTAGACTCTGACAATTATACAGTTACTTCCTCAAGAGAGATCTTCATTTAGATGGATGATGTGAAGGGGTCTTTCTTTAAACAAGGAAAGATTTCTACGATTATCCACGTTAGTTGTCTTCTGCTGAACTGGCCAGTGCATTGCTTCTATCTAACAGTGTGCCACATTGTTGATTTGACCCATTCTAAAGTTTTTGTTGTCTTTCTGATAGTTTTTTGTTTTTCAATTAATGACTAGAATAAGAAAGATGCTATGCCATATATATAAAACACCATATTTTGAAAATGCTTTAGTTATTCCACAAACCAGCCAACAAACAAAAAACACCATGGCAGAGGTGGTCAGTATATTACAAGCATCCATTTCCTTAGCAGCATATTCAGGTCAGAGTTGAGCGGGATGCTGGTGCAGGTGGCCAAGGGCAGGACGGGAGGTGGGGTACGCCCTTGCAAGTTGCCAGTCTATCACAGAGTGAACACAAAGACACAGACGATTCATCCTCACATTCACACCTACAGCCAGTCACCAGTTAACTTAACATGCATGTCTTTGGACTTTAATACTCAGAGTGAACCCACATAGGCACAGGAAGAACACGCAAACTAAAGGTCCTGAGCTTACATGGAAATGCCTACAGTCACTACAGCATGATAGCTGTTTTGAACGACAGCCTGGTACAGCGTCCGCATCACTGCAGCCGCAGCACCAATCCGTCTCTGTAAATTCCCACAGCCTTCACTTTTGAAAAATTTGAAAATCATGAAAGGTTTTGAAAGTTTACATTTTTGGGCATTTTAATAATTATTCTGCATTTTAATAAATATACTGCTATATGTATCTGTAGTTCAGTTAGCTAAAATGGCTGGTTTTATTCCTGACAAAATATGGATACAGACCGAATGGAACTGTGGGAAAAAATGACCTGAAGCTAGTTGTAATATTATGTTCATATCTGAGACTGATAGTACACACAAGAAAGCCCTGATCTTTTAAATGAAGAAATTTTGGATGGAAAAGTTCAACTATCCAATATCAAAGACTTGCGGAAAGGAGCTTCCTCTGAAGGGTGGCTGGCCTCTCCCTTAGAGATTGGGTGAGGAGTTTGGCAATCTGGGAGGGACTCAGTGTCACGGTCCTGGGTCTGCGACCCAGTGTTTTGTGTTTTTGGTTTAAGTTTTATTAAAGTATTATATTTATTGTTCCTGGTTCTTAGGTTTCTGCTCCTAGTATCTGTTCTGGTTCTGCATCTCATGTTACCAGGTCTCAATGTCGAGTCTGCGTCTCTGTGTCTGTCTTGTATTTCCTGTTTTACTTTGGCGAGTCTCACGTCCTGTGTTCAGTGCTTTGGGTTTTGCTTCCTCGTTGTCTCGTTTTGTCTAATTAGGTTCTGTGTCTCCCTCCTGTGTGCCATTTCCTTGTTACCTTGTGTGTAGTGTGTCCTCTGTTCTTCATCGGAGTGTCTTATTTGGTGTAAATAATCCACCGTAACTGTAAAGTTTGACACTTTAAAAGCATCACAAATCAGCAAGTAACCATTAACAGTCTCCATTCTTCTGTGTCTTCTTAAAGAGGATGAACCTATCATTTTTGGCACCAACTCCCTTCAGAGGCGTAAAAAGGGGCTGGGCTTAACAGGCCTGCGCACCACTGGCTCAGGCTCCACCCACTCAAAGAACAGACCTGGCCTCATGATTGGACCGCCAAAGAACTTCAGACAGATTTCTTCAATCATCGATGTGGACATTTTGCCTGAGACGCATCGACGGGTACGACTTCACAAGCATGGCACTCAAAAACCGCTTGGGTTCTACATACGTGATGGCGTGAGTGTGCGGGTGACACCACAGGGTGTAGAGAAGGTAAGGTTTGTTACTTTGTTTAGACCGCTTACAAGACAGTATTCTGCCTTTAATGCTGACAAAATTGATGAATTATTTTCCTATACTTCACTAATGATGTACCAGTTGTGTAAGTTATGATTGGGCCAGTGAGATACCATCTCAAAATTTCTCTGAAAATATCAACAAGTAGAGAACTTTGGCTTTGGTGTTATTTTACTTCATGCACTTCACTTCATGTGCATGTCTAAATCATATTTTGAGTCTGGTGTATATTTGCATGTGTAATTCTCACACTTACTTTGAGTGGAGGTCCTTAAAAGTGCTTTAAAATCTTAAAAGAAGCTAAGTCCACCAGTGTGCTGTGTTAATTTATTATTTAAAATAACAAGGTCATTGCTGTAAATGACCCTGACTTATTCTTTAAATATAAATAAGTCAAGGACTAAGAGCAAATGAAAACCACATCATTGAAGAAGCATATTATCATGGAGCACCTTCTGATAGAAAGCATTACAATATAAAAGTGATGAATATATTAATATCAGCTATAATAGCTAAAAATACATCTAACTGTTGTCTGATATTTGTATCTTTCTTTTTGCTCCTGAAGGTACCAGGAGTGTTCATATCTCGTCTCGTGCGTGGTGGGTTAGCAGAGAGCACTGGGCTGCTGGGTGTTAACGACGAGATCCTCGAGGTCAATGGCATCGATGTAGCAGGAAAATCTTTGGATCAGGTAAATGCTGTGTTGGAGCCCTTCCAGGCTCAAAGAAAATTCTGTATATACAGAAGAACATTCAGAATTAACTTGACCAAGATTCAAGTGTGCTTCTTTATCATGAACAGTAAATGTACTTTACCCATAAATTCAACACAGTCGCACTTGATTGTGTGTGGAGTTTTTTTTTTTTTCTGTAGTGAATACAAGGTTACACAGTAACATTTCAAAAACAGCTTAGAAAGCAAAAGTAGTAATAATAATTAGACCAGTGTTTGTATGTATCAAAGTAATAGTGTGTTAAGTCACTCCATATGCAGCCAAGCAGCACTCATTACAGCATTTCAGTGGTAATCAATCAGGGCTGGACTGGTAATCTGGCGTACCAGTAGGCCAACACACTTTTGGGCCAATGGGTCATTTGAAGCACCGCTGTGCACTGGCTTTACAAGCACTGACAGCAGCCCATTCGTTCGTTTTCCTCACTGACAATGTATTGCCCAGTCAAGTCTCTAAAAGCTACTTGCATACTTTTTCTGTTCGCTCACACTCCTTGTAGAATACAGTTTGGTGTGGAAGAAGTGGCAAAAAGGTGGTAAGAAAATAGATGGAGGGACAGAATTAGGAAGAGAGAGATTCAAGGTTTTGAGTAAAACGAATGGCTAATGTCACCATGGGCCACTCCTAATAGCTAAAGTGTAGCTTTTAATTGTCACATGTTGCAGTGGAGTGCAAAAAAGAACTAGATAGTTACTTTATTGATCCCACAAAGGAAATTTTTGTGTTACAGCAACATGATAAAGAGTAAAATTATTAAAGTCTACAATAAGTAACAAATAAACGACACAGTTAAAAAAAAGCACCACAGGGGCCTGGTAAGGCCTTACAAGAAGAAATCTGTATATATATATATATACTCAACAAAAATATAAACGCAACACCTTTGTTTCTGCTCCCATTTTCCATGAGATGGACTTAAAGATCTAAAATTCATTCCAGATACACAATATTACCATTTCTCTCAAACATTGTTCACAAATCAGTCTAAATGTGTCATAGTGAGCACTTCTGCTTTGCTAAGATAATCCATCCCACCTCACAGGTGTGCCACATCAAGATGCTGATCTGACATCATGAGTAGTGCACAGGTGTACCTTATACTGCCCACAATAAAAGGCCACCCTGGAATGTGCA
>VVHJ01037291.1:0-15720 GCA_015107715.1 Tylochromis polylepis | reverse complement strand
CGCGCTGCATTTAGCGAGACTATCCTGTTTGAAGATTATGCTGCAGCTCTTGGCCATCTTGTGTCAGACAGGATGAGAATCTGAAAAAAATAAACACCTACAAGCAGAGGAGCGTTTTTTTCTTCTTCTCAGCGTTGACAGGCGAATACCACAGAGGCAAAAATCACGTCTGCTATCGCCGTTGTGTGTGTTGGAAAGACCTCATACGAGCTGTGGATTATTCAGAGGACATCACACTGAAACCATGAGCTGGGGGACAGAGCTATGGGTGAGTCCCGGTGCACTTGTAACGTTTGCTCTCGCTTTCTCATTGAGCCCGTGTGTGTGTGCGTATAACGGTTCTCAGAATAAACATGCGTGTGACAATGAGCAGTACCCCGCTTTTTTTTCCGCTAAAAACGGACGTCTAGCGAGCACCTCTTTATGCGTCTTAGTGTTCGATGACATGAGCTAAAAGGGGGGCTAATTTGTAGCAGTTCACGCGTGAGATTGTGTGTTTTATTACTACGAGGTGTCATGGTGTTGTTAGCAAGCAGGGTATGATGCATAAATGTGGGCAGCTAGCGTTAGCTCGCCATCCATTTTAGTTTACCTTTGAGCCTTTCAAACCACGCTTTTGCACACACCCCCCTCGCAATATAACACGGCAATTCCCGTTTCCCAGCGGAGACAAGTCGTTGAGGCTGTATGTTCTCTTTGCGGCGACGGTTGCCTTTTTTTTTCTCTTTGCTTGTTACCGTGTAATGCGTGGCTAACCCGCAGGGAAATGCGCACATCTCACAGGCTGCATTATCACAGCAAGCAGAGGAAGTAGATAAGGTTTCGTTCTCTTAGTTGTGCATCTCTGATCGTGAGGTTACTAATACTGGAGGCAAATGTTGAACTCGTTCTGCTACTAAGTAGCAGGTTACACTCATTTCAGTACTTATGGATTTACTACAGTCGCAACCTTTAAGCCCCCACCGCCCAGCTGTGTGGTTATTTGCATTCTCTAAAGAGTATTTGCATCTACAGAGAAATTTCTGATAGATTTGGCAGTAAAAAGTTTTGCCACAGCAGCTATTTCGAAATAGCAGATTAACACAGGTGTTGATAATCACAAAGGATCTAAAGGATCAGAGCCGCAATTAATGTGATTAGTAACACCCGCGTTTATCTCTTATTTCATGTCAAGGTAGTTGCTGTGAAAAAAAAAAACTAAACCGCATACTACATCGGCCTGGCTGAAAAAAACTATAATTTGGTTCCTGGAGTCACCAAGACCTTTATGAGCAGCAGCAGAAGACAAAGTAGAAGCCCAGTGACCTGACTACAATAAATTCCTCTACCATGATGTCACTTTTAAGCCTATTCCTCTTTGAAATTGACTTTCAGGCAGTGTTGAACTTCTTACAACCTGGAAGTAGCCCTTATCAAGCTAGCTGGCATTTCCTAATTTATATCCAGACACATGCTCACACTTGTAGGACAACCCTGTAAAGAAAAAGGAAAAAGCAAAGCAGTAATGAAGATTACAGCACCCTGACAGACTTGATAATAGGTAGTTGTTGCAAGTGGAAAAGAGTGATCTCCCCCCCCCCCCAGAGGTGCTTGCTTGTTGGCTGTTTCACATTTAATTGCACATTTTAAATATAGCACATGTGCTAGTTTGTGCTTTGGCACAGACATGCATGAAGCCAAGCACGGAGATTTGAACCCGCCAGGAGGGTCAGATTGTATTTACATAGACTCACATTGCACCGTTTTTCGTACAAATATTCATAGCAAACACAGCTTCTTTTGATATGAGGTGTTCAGCTTGAGGAATTTCTTTTGCTTGGTATTTACCTGTGTGCAATACATCACATTACAGTCTCTTTCGGATTGCAGCTTGGAGCCCCTTTTGCCCTGACACAAACAGCAGTCTAAAGTCAATATTACAAGTTTGATTTTTTTGTAATAGACATCAAGGGGTCTGGAGATAGTTAAATTAGGGATGTCTTTTTCTTTAAAAAAAAAAAAAAAAGAAAAAAAAAGGAGGGGGCGCTCACCGAATTATCCAGTAATTTACCTGGTCCAAAGTTCACAAAGAAAACCACTGGTACTCCACATTTTTTGCAGTTTTCCCCATGCTGTCTGTGTATTTTCACTTTTGTACTACAATGCTTGGCCGAAAAATGCTATTGCCTAGGTAGTCATGCATAGCCAACATACCCTTGAGGTATTTTACAGGCTTTCATGTGTACCTTTTGGTCTGGAAAGCATTTACAAGTTTTTTAAACATAGTCTAGCTTTTTGCAAAGAATAATGTATTACAACCAGATGCTTGCTTTTTTTTTCTTAGCAGGCTGAATAGAGTCCAGCCACTTGATTCTTCAACATGCCATAGGGATGCCAGCTGATTTCAGCAGTGCTCTACAGGTGGACAATGCACACAGCTAATTGGGCTGTTGTCCCAAACCAGCAACCTCAGCTATGCTATTATGGCAGCACCCACACTTTTAAGTAGAGCAAGGATGTAACCAACCAGGATGTTGTTGGTTAGATTGCATGTACATTTAGTTGTGCCCTGCATCTGTGCACTATTTTTATTATGTTTAATTCTGCGAATTACTTTGATGTTTATTAAAAGTATGTAAGTAGACATCCCTCACATTTGAGGAGCTATAAGAAGAAAAGTTTTCACAGTAAAATGGTTATCATAATAACTGTCTTAAGATCCGCCAGTGTAATGTAAGCATTAGCTGTGACAAGGCTCCGAGTGTAATGTTGCACTTGCTTAATGCAGCGCTATCCATTTGCTATAAATCTAACTGGTCTGTGTGGTAGCACAGAGAGAACAGTGTAGCTGTCACTCTGCACCCTGTCTACCTCCACTGAACATGAATGGATAAAATATAAAAAATTCTGCTTGTGTAAACCATCCATTGCTTAATCATAGCAGCTCTAGTTATTAGCATGGTACAACAGAAATTACTGGACATTAGCCTAAAAGGAGCATGCAGTGTGACAGATGAAGGTTGAGCCATGACACGCACTGCACTTTTTCAACAAGCTCATCCTGTTGTTTCTCGCTTTGAACAGGAAAGTGTATGATATTTCAGGAAGTTAAGTAAAAGTAGAGCACAGTTTCTACACTCTTAGCCACATGGTGAGGTAGTGCAAACAGATCTTGTGCTGATATTTCTCCCTTTGCTGCTTTGTGGAATCAGTAGAGTATAACTGAAACTTTGTCACAATAGAGGCTGTTAGCTGAACTGTATCAAATTACATTTGCAGCTTATTTGATGAGACTTTGCAAATGTGGGCTTCAGACAAAATAACAGGGTAAATAAATAAACTTGACTTGTGGTGGGTCTCTATTGTTTGAACTGCATTACTCACAATGAGTAAAGCACCAACCAGTCGACTCCAAAATGTTGAATACCTTTGGTGCAACATCACAGCACTGATAATAGCATTCACTGTGTTCTTAAAGAAAGGTTTTGAGAATGTTTACTGCTATGCCATCACACTTCTGTCCTTGTAACATTACCAGTGAGATGCTGAGTGTTACAGAAACAGTGTTTCAGAGGAGCCTAACTGTGGCTTGCAACATTATTTCTAATCAGCATCCATTTGCCACTGACCTAACCAGGATATTAAACATCATTTAATGCTATGACAAAATGCTATGAAAAGTAAGTTAGCACCAAAGTCTTTGCAAGATTGTTAGGAAATAACTGGCTTTCTTTTTGCAAAAGCAGAGAATTGAGTAAAACAATTAGAATCACATGCATGCACAAAAGGGAATAAGCATTATGTACAAATGTGACTGAATGGAACGAAACAAGAAGGAAGTCAAATGTGGTCTAACTTGTGACTGTTTCACTGTGGACCTGGTGTCAGAAAAAAATGACAATTTTGTACCTAACTATAGAGGTCTTGTTACCCTTAATAAAAAAAAAAAAAAATTCTAAATCATGTCAGATTGAAGTGTTGAAGAAAGCAAGACCGCAGCATTTCCTCTGAGATGTTGCTCAGGTGCACAATGTAGAGCTGGTGTTTTAAGCTGCAGAGGTGCTACTATATGAAGATCAACGAAAGAAGTAGATACACGTAATATTCTCAAAAGAAGTTAACCTCACCCTCTGGCTTTACAATGTGACTATGGAGCTTTCCATTATGAGACACCTTGAATGTTTCACTTCTCTCATGTGGATAATTTGGGAACTGGACAAAAGCTGCTTTTTTCACAGTTATACTGGAGTCCACTAAGGCTGCACAGCCTGTAGGATGTAAAAGTGTCTTTTCCTGTGACATAACTAATTGATGAGGCAACATGGACAAGGCTGAAACTCTACTCAGAGAGCAGCAGCTTAAGGTGAGTTGAGCTTTACAGAACCATTACTGGATTTATAAATGAGGACACAATATCCCATAGATGGCCACTAAGTGAAGTGCACATTTCCAGTTTCTTTGATTATGCATTGTACTGCATTATCAGTTTCACTCAAGGCATGTATCAGCCATAAAAAAGGGAAAGTTGTACGGTCTGGAGAGGATTTGTAAACTTGCTTTCTCTCATATTTTTAATTGGAAATTTTAAGTCAACACCTGATGGTTTTAGTCTTGCATTTGCAGCAGTGAAGTATTCAGGGCTCTTTTCCTGGTGGTGTTTTTGGAGTCTAGTGTTAGGCAGATATTTCCCCAGTGTTTTCTGCTGTTCCATTTCATCTTGATTCAAGCTCCCCTGGGGTCTAGCCTCATCCCTCCTGGTGTTCTCTTGATATTCAGGGCACTTCCAGGACTGAAACCTGAGCTAGCTTGTTTCTTTCTATCAGTGTGTTGGAGTCAGTGGGGGTCAGAGACTGAAACCCTTGGCAGACTACAACAGACCTCACCATTAAATCTTATACCCGTCGCCACCCACCTGCTGACTCAGTGATACCACCTCCAGTCCATTTTCTCTTCTCCTCCTCCTTTAAGCCTTTGTGATGCTAAACGAAGATGAATGGATCTGAATTTGTTCTAAAGGCTCCTGACCTCTTAAGGAGTGAAGAGCAGAAGGAAGTGGTAGTCATACAGAATAGGCTCACAGCATTTTTTAAAATTAGCTAGACCATTTAAAGTAGAATTTGATTTGATTCCCATTTGCTGGTTTCTTAAATGTGAAAATTTGGTGCTTTTCAGATGACATGTGACTTCCTCCACAATGGGAGCGGTCTAGGCTGTTTTGTCATGTTGTCCATGAAAATGTGACTCATTTCTTCCCACCACAGAGTGTAACTGTAACCTCTAATCTTTAGTCACCACCTCTTTTGTTATTTGTAAAGTCAGTCTCTAATCATTGCTGTCACAGTGGCAAATATACAGCTATTGGACTGCAGTCACTCCAAGTTGACGTGTTGTCACCTGAGCCTTGTCTGTATTATCCTAATTGCTGTTGTATTGTACCACATACTGTAAGTGTGACTTGTGGTGTGGGTAGTGTATTTATTGTCTGTTATTTTTTTGTGGCTTTTACATTTTGGTTATCCCCAAATACAAATTGTATGTGACAGCACAGATGTTACATATAACCATCTAGGAAGCATCAGCGTTTGTGTGTGTGTGTGTAAAAGTGCTGAAAACTTGTGCTTGTTTGAATGTACTTCCTGATACTTTGGCTTCTGGAAATCTGTTCATCTTTATTCAAGATGTGGTCAGACCTTGCTATCAGTTACTTTAAGACTTTATTCATGTAAAATGATTCAGTGGTAATAAAAACTGGATCATGCAGACATCCAGTTGCCACACGTTTGTCTCCCACTGTTTTAACTGCAGGACTCCATTTCTACCAATTACTCTAGCCCACTCATGCCTTTCTTTGAAATTGCTCAGTAACTCTTGTCTCTTATGCTCTGTTCATGTTCACTGGTTTGGAAACAGCTTTAAAATATTGGTTGTTTGCTATGACCATGTCATTACAGCGTTTGTTTGTTTTTTCTTCTTTTTTTTTAGGGATGCACCAACTTCTTGAACAGCCATTGGTATCAGCCTCAGTCCTTTTAGTTTTGATTATATCTGTAATATTCCTGCCTTTACAGTTAGAAGAAGAAGAAGTGACTTCATATTTTATGGTTAATAAGTGGCTGTGTGAGCTTGTGGAGGCTTCCTAGCAAAACTACAGCATTGTAATGGATTCTGCTGTTGCAGGATTCTGCATTAAACCCATTTTGCCTCATCTAGACTGGTATTTTGAATAAGGGAGAAAGTGAAGTGTGTGCACTTACATTAATAATTAATAGTTAATGATGCCAGACAGAGAGGACAGAGAACACTGATTGTAGTGTAAAATAGCTTTAACAGTAAATGCCATTTGAATCCTTATCCCTGATTCCCATTCCGTAACAGCTATGTCCCTCACATTTCTCCCTGAATATGTGTTGCCCTCCATATACTGCACATTAAATTAGAAAACACTGCTTAGAACTTACATAAATAAACATGTTGACAATTCTGAGTTCCTCCAAGATGAGTAATCTGCCTGTCTTGTCAGGCAGCCCCTAAAAAGTGGCATCTTTACTCAAATCCTGAGATGAGGCATGTTAGGGTGGAGCGAAACAACTCCCACATAATTCAGAGCTTGCCTGGGAAACTGTAGCATGTATCTCAGCTCATTTAGATAAGTGAAAGTACTCCATGTTCCCTAAGGCCTTTACCTTGTGGAAAAGTAGTGTACATATTTTAACACGAGCGTAAAAGAGAGAGAAGAGAATGGATTTATAAATCCAGTTATGGTCCCACAGTTTGTGTGGCCTGTTAGCAGATTACTGGCTTTTGTTTAGGTGTGTTATTTTAACAAGTACACTAGTGAAAAACAGCACTCTCTGTTGTAATAGCAACACTGCTCATTGACTGCGCTAGCAGTAGTTGTATGACTTCACTTTTAAATTGTGTTATGCCACTCAAGTGTAAATGAATTCTTGCTGATGTGCACCTTCATCTTAAAGAGAGTGATTTGACCCTTGTTATCTGAAGCTAAGCCGGAGTTAGTTAGAAGCATTTGCAATAAATGTTACATGTCACTGGCTGAAGAAAGTCTCTAGCAAGACAGAGTTGGGTCAAAGTGTAAAATGCATAAGATGCAAACATGTTTAATCTAGTCTCTCATTTACAACCACAATGTTTGCCAGCAGACTTAATTATAAGTCAGTGCAGTTTGTTTGTGTTATTTTTTTTTAAACTGCATAAGACCCATGGCAGCCATGATTTAATTTTAAGACTGACACTTGTTGGCAAAGACGTGCAGTAATCTCAGACAGTATATTTTGAGCCACTGCAAAGGAACATGTTGTTAGTATGTTATTCAGTGGAAAGCATTTAAATCGGGCATGTCATGGCAACATGTAGCATGACTGCCTTGAGAAGATAGTCTTCTGAAACCCATGTAGCATCTATACTGTTAGGGACAGCTGAGCAGGGGTGTCATTTAGAACCTGAAGTCAGTATTAACTCACTGCTTTGGCATGTGTCTGTATTTATTTACCAAGCAGCAACCTCTGGGTCTGTAAAATGAAGCCAATGTTCAAGTGCCAAAGGTGCATTTCCTTAAATGGCTATTTGAGGCTGGTTCCAAAGATGAGCAATCTGCAACTGTGCAGTTACCACTCTCATTTAAAGTGTCTTCACACTTAAAAGTTATGTACGATCGAGACATGGTTGCTTTTAATGACAGGTGGGCGCTGAGACTGTTTTGGTGCCTTTTGGAGCATTTTTAATTACATTATCTGACAGTAGACCAACAGACACTGCAAGAAGTCTTTTCACAGCTTATTTATTTATTGGTGAGTGAAATTCTAGCTGTATTTTTTTGTATTTTAGCGATGATGAAAGGGTTTGTGTTTGTGTAATACACCCTTAGCTATGGATGCCTTGATCTAGTCAAGCCGGTGATAACTTAGCACTGCCAACCTCTCACCCTCTCATAATTTAGCTGTTAAAAAAACAAAACAAAACAAAAAGTGGCAATAGTAATTATGGCAAACTCAAGTCTTCAAAACACTAGTTCAGGTAACAAGGAGTTCACAGAGGATCTGTCCTGTGTGCTATAATAGCATATATCTACAATAAGCTAATATCAGAAAATATCAGGTCATAGATTGATTCGTTCGAAAGTTGTTTGCAAATTAGAGTGCCAGATTTAGGTAAAGTACAGCTCAAACTATATTTAAAAGCAGAAATTGGACAGTTAGTACATCTCTTGCTTTAGTTATTTAGTTATCCATTTATATCATCTTATCAAGCTTATGGACAAAGAATCTATCACAGTTAAAAGTAGATAACCTTCAGCTTGTTTATTGAAGAAATGAGGGATGATTATCAGTTGATGCCAGACAGACTAAAATACAAATTCATTACAGTTCATTTATACTGGGCATTTTTCAAAGTTCAAAGTTTCCACAGACCGCGTTATGTAAAGAATTAAAGAGCTTTATCCTCCAAAAAGAAGAAAAACAGCTCAGCAGGAACAATGGATAATGTGTGTTTGCAGGATTAGCCACAAAGCAGCCTATTGGGTAGTAAAGGTAGTTAGAAGGGGGTGTAGTAATCAGATTAATGACTTCATAGTTTAATCAAGGTCTGTACTGGTTCCTTCTCATTATGCTTCTTATTCTTGGTGCATTCTCTGAGTTTACACTGACCCTCGTGAAATGAAAATGTTTGTGTATTAGGTATTATCAGGAGTTTTTGAACTACTGTATTCTGGATCTTCAAACTATCAGCACTCAATTATTTGTCCAGGACAGGTTCTTCTTTTCTATTTTATCCCAGTGAGATGGATTAACTTAATTTGCGACTTATTTTCCTATCCTGTTGCTTCATGAAAACAGTGACCATGTCACGGAGAAGAAGTGAGTTTTTTGTTTTTCTGGACAGTGCTCTTTCTGTGATAACACAAAAAGAGGAACAGAAAGAAGAGCCACAGCTGAGCCCTTGTGACGAGTATCTACATGTGCTACTGCAGATGAAAACGACCAGTGCTGTAAGTCAAGTATTTCTGACTTCAGTCATATTTGCACAATGATTCGTTTAGTTCAGACAAACATCAGGATTAGTCAAAGGAATGGGTACTAGTCATAAAGGGTTCTGATATACTGTCTGAGTGAAAGAAGAGATGCCGAGCTTAGTAAAATGAAAAACTTGTTAGTGCCTAAGAGATTGCTGCAGCAGAACTTTGCTTTTGAGTTGGCCACCCTTTCTGTTATTATGACTAACAACTGACATGCAGAAATTTCCTGTTACACGAGTGCCACAATAAGCTCTTCTTATTAAAAGAACAAACTTATGAGAGATGATACTTCTTACCAGTGTTACAAGACAGAAGTAAAGACAAATAACAAGCTAGCACAGTGAAAAAATACTATAGCTTAAAGCAAGAGTGCATTATGCACATGTGCATGCATCAACTTCCATTCTTAAATTTTCAGACCATCAGAGGAGCTATTTCTATAAATACCTGCATGGCATGCAAACAAGAGTTGTTTTACGTAAGGTCATCCACCGCCCCAAACAGCTGTTCATACTTTACAGGACGTTTTGCGTGTATGGTTGTCTGCACATGTGTGCATTTGCCCCTGGACACGTTTGCCTTGTACTTTCAGAGTTATTTTCATATTACCTAACCTGAGACAGTTGATAGCTGATCCTAAACAGTGATAATAAAAATTGTTTTCATATCATCATCATTTTTGTTGTTGTTGGTACGGCTGAAAGGGACACTGTATTTGAAGTGTGTTCTACCTGCTAGAACACACTTAACTTAATACATTAAAAGTAGATAGGTAAATTTAGTGTGTGCACCATATTAAGTCGTTTTAACCTAATTTATGATGCCTCTGAGTGTACTTTTATTTGTTTTCTTCCTTTAAAGTTGCCATTGCCCATAAGTTTGCAGGTAGGCTACTTATTGACTTTTGTAACTCACTGAATTTTGTGCTATTTAAATAAAACAGTCTGTGGGCCATTATTCTTTTGAATGAATATATGTTGCTACTCCATGCTGCAGCTGGTGGAGCTGTGATTGGGTATGCGTACCATTTACAAAACTATTATTAGACCAAACCTACTTCGAAGTAATCCTCATAATTTCACACTCAAAGCCTTAAATATTTAACATTAAAGTTAGTGTAACATCCTAACACAGACGAGTTAGACACCAGCTTTTAGATGGTGTTTGATAATGATTTTGTTGGTAATTGGAGACGAATGACGAGTACCTACAGTTGATGCTGCAGATGAAAATAATTTTGTTTTGAGCTGTAGTATGTAAACTAATGCAAAATTTACACTTGTCTGTTTATTTTAACAAAATGCAGCAACACATCTTTGACCTGGTGTCAGGTAGTTTTGAGCTGACTCAAAGTAAACTTTCAGTAATTTTACTAATTAAGCCATTTGGTTTGGGAAATTTGGTCACCACAGTTGTGAAAACACTGCGGGTTTAAAAACTACTGATGTAGCTATTTAGCCTTATGAAAGCAATGGTGACCAATTTGGCCTACAGGCATAGTTATTTGACCTGGACTTGGCTGGTCATGCAGTCCTCAATGAGAGTATTAAGAATCAAGTCCAGCAAACAAAAGTTAAAAATGTATAAATTTGCTCAGTTGCATGAAGAACAAATTTGTTTACATTCATATATTACACTGGAGTTGGCCGATATCGCTCTTATATCCAAAGAGCCACGATCAGAACAACTGACAATTGCTGATATGCATTTGGAGGTAGAGCACAAAAATTATAAAAAGAAAAAAGAAAAGAAAATCCAAACTTATTTATAAAGCACATTTAAAAACAACAAAGTTGACCAAAGTGCTGAGCATGGAACAAAGGATTACAAAGAAAGAATCAACATGCAATGTAAGTGAATAATCTGTATTGTCCAGCCGCCCTGCCAAATTTGAGGTTCCTCAAGAGTGGAAGACAGTTTTGCTGGTAAACCCTTTTCAGCCTTTATTAACCCAAAGTGACATAGTTGAGGGCATCTGTTCGCTGGCCCCGTACATGATCTACTGTCTGTGTTTGTGGGTGTGCACATGTGCATTGTTGGTGTGTCTCTTATCCTGCTACTCCTCTTGGACTATGGGGTTATACCGGGCTGTGGAGGCATTGTTCCACCCCACTTTACTGGACAAAGCCTGATGTGTATCAGAGAGAGGGTTTGGCATCGCCACCAAATATTTGTTCTTGCAGCTGAACGCCCACTGTGGTGAGGAGGCACAAGAAAATGCTGCATTGACCCACTCATCGGAGACATTAGTTTTCACTCCATCTCTGAGGGTGGGGGGTTTGTCTGGTCAGTAAAAAGCTGTATGTAACTTTCTGAATAATCACTTAATAAACCAGAACAGGACATTTTGTTCAACTTTTTTAAAAAGTTGAGGCTAGTTTTGGTAGAACAATTGGGCTATTTGTCTTCTCATTCGGGACAGGGTTTGTCAGCTAGTGAGACTCAAAATAGCTCACTCGTATTTCCTGTGTTTAGAGTTTAAAGCTGTTCTGATACTTATCACATTAGTTTGGTGTGAAACAAAACAAAAACCTCTGCACCCCAGACAGTCAGTGATCTGTGTAGGAATCCCTGTCATTATATACCTTGCATGATTCACTTCCACCAGCAAAAGAACAGACCAGTAGAAAAGAAAGAGCTCCTCCTTTGACAGTACAGGCCTGCTGTTCTTGCTCTTCAGTCAACACATTGACCCTTCCATGGGGTCCATGCTTGGACTTTCCCGCTGCTCCCTCTCTAGGTGAGCATCTGTCTCCTCAACCTCTCTGGGCTACCCTCTCTGCTCGTGTGACCTCATCACTTTCTGTTCTTTCTTTTCGTTGAAAGCCTTTCAGTGAGTGGTTAGACTTCTTATGTAAAAGTTGAAATCCGATTAAAGGCTTAATTGGAATTTTGTAATTGCATAAATAAATAGCATTGCATCAAAAGAATTTCAGTAAAACTTTTCCCAGTGGGTATTTGTTATTTTTAATTCATTTTTAATTTGCTGTAGAATTGACTACTTTGCAGAGAGAAATAAATGAAGCACATTATACAAACTCTTTCCTGACAAAACAACCCCAAACATAATTCATACATTTCATTTTTTTTTAAAGTTATAGATCTGTAATTCCTTTTCCTGTTCTTTCCTCTGAGTTGACAAGTCAAATAGGTCCCCCCTTTTTTCCTTATTCTTGTGCTTTAATGGCATATTGATTTTTACTGTGATCATCAGAGCAGCAAACTGACCTCCTCAGGTTTGGTATGAGTCCAGTAATATAAGAAGTGTGCCCAGAAGTTTGCTGATGTAACACACGGCCTGTTTCAGGTGCTTTTTCCATGAGCTCATTATCCTGGCTGTACAAAAGGAGAGATAACCATGCTAAATGGTTCCCTTTTGGTGCTCCCTGCATTCCTTCATGAAGTGAAAAGTCTAGGGCTGTCGTAAATACTCACATTTAGCTTAGAAGCTTTGGCAATAATCAAAAGCGAATAACCCAATCTTTAACAAAACCTGAGGAGCAGGGTGCTAAAGATGACTTATCTGATGCCTCTTCCTTTTAAAATAATTTTTATGTTAGGCTAATTATTTTAATTGTTGATTCTAAGATGACTAAATATCTGAATGTGAGCGTGCTGATACTCTCTACTGTCTGCTGTCGAAGAAAGGAGAAAAGATAGTAGGCCAGAAAATAATTTTTCTGCTTCAATACTATTTGTATTTGACATTACTACGTTTCTCTTGACAGTGAAAAAAAAATACTGTTTAAAAAGTTGCATTTGTTATTCACGATCATTCAGTGGTTAGGAATTGATTATTAACATATGATAACACTATTTTATTGTTTCCCATAGGACAAAGAATAAAATCTTCATAGATTAGGCCACTGTTGTAAGGTTGGGCAATATGTAAAAATTTTCCAACCGACAATCGTCAGTCCAATAAATTAGGATAGGCGATATATATTTGCGCAGGTGACTTTTTGATGGGCAGAGCAATATAATCATGCACGGACTGATTTGCGCGTTTAGAATTTATAAGTTTTGTTTGGAGGGAATATTTTACCTTCTTTTCTTGTTTGTTTCAGTATTAATATAGCTACTTTTTGGATTATTCATTTATTTATTTGAGATGCGCCAAATCGCACAAAAGACTTAACATTATGTCGGAGATTTTTTTAATGTTCGCTGGAAGAGACATTTTGATTTGAACTTACTTGCCAGTTTCTCTTTTTTTCCCTCCCCACCATTGTGTGTGTGTGTGTTTTTTTTAAAAATTTAAATAAAATGTTTTTGTTTTTTTCTTTCTTTCTGTTATGAGTTTGAGTAAATGACTCTGCACTCTGAGGAGGGTGCATTTGTTCGCCACTGGAAGAGGGTGCCATTAAAACAGCGCTATTATTTTTTCCGTTGACTGCTTCTCTTAGCTTCAACAAACATTATTAGCAAACTTACTCATGGGCACATAAATAAATAAATAAATTGCTCTTGTAAAAACGATTGGTGAAAGGCTCAGCCTATCGTCGATAGTCAATATATTCATCCAGTCGCCCAACCTTACACGGTTGCATCCAAAAACAGATAATATCAAAGATAACAAAAACCACTGAATGGGCATTCTTTATCTTATGTGTGGATTACTCGAAATCCCTTCAAATAGCTCTTATTGCTAATGTTGTTATGATAACAAAAGAAGCCCCTTCTTTCAGTTGAAGGAAGCAATGAAATGCCCTGGAAATTTTTATTTTAAAGCTACTGA
Source organism: Tylochromis polylepis (assembly GCA_015107715.1). Classification (NCBI taxonomy): domain Eukaryota; kingdom Metazoa; phylum Chordata; class Actinopteri; order Cichliformes; family Cichlidae; genus Tylochromis; species Tylochromis polylepis. Next base: position 1,969 of record VVHJ01037291.1, on the reverse strand, counting down.
GACCCAGATTGGGTTAAAAGATTAGTTTTGACTTTGAATACCACTAAATTCATAGCATTTGTGAAATTTAGCCTGAGGTCTTCATGAGGTTTGATTTAATTACACTGGTTTTCAAAAGCTCTACTATGATCAGAGAGGTTGGAGTGATATTTTAAGGGCCTGATTGTTGGAGTTTGAAATTTGTTTTTTTTATACTGGTCACTGTTCACATATAACTTGTGCCTTTGTTTTTTATTAGATTTTGGAGAGAGGGAAGTTCCAACCACATGATATCATATATTGTTAGACAAAGTAAAATATTTCTGTGAATTTAATCCAACAGGAATTTTTAACCGTTACAGGTGTTCTTTGACTTGATAGGTGATAACCAGTACAGGGCACAATGAAACTGGCTCGTCTTTGCCTCATGTCCGTGTGTTGAGAAAGCCTTCTTTTAATGGGGAGCAGGGCAATGGCCTGGGCCATTATTATTTGTGAGATTTCAACAGAAGTTGTTGTTCAATAATATGTATTAGTTCAGATTAAGTGGCAGTCTGATACCTGCACTGTAATCTTCCTAAAATGCTCAAGAATGGCTAGAGGTTATGAGGCTGACCCTTATACAAATATGCATTAGTTTTCTTACAGCCCATGGACCACCTACGTAAATTTAGTAACTGCTAATGTTCCCTTTGTTCTCAGTTTGAATCTGTTTTCCATTTCCTGTATAATAAAAAACATTTAGCCGCACAGTTCTATTTATTTTCTTTTACATGCTACCACACTAGTACATGTGACTCATTGACTGGGACAGTATCCTGAAAAAATAAGTGTAGTGGACCTGGGTCATCTCCTGAAGGGATTGCAGCATATTGGCTGTGATAGCAATAAAGTCAGGTGTCCGAGGCAGCAGATGAAAGGATGGGTGTCCTAAGTTATTAGTACAAGGGGCAATAGGAGGATTAATGGAATAGATTGTTTCAAATTTGATGTCTGTTAGAGGTTTTCTTTGTATTCAAACCACTTTTGTTATCATATACCCTATTTCTACTTGAATTTTTCTCTTTTTTTAGGGCTACGACTAATTACACTTGATTGGACTTGTAATTTTCGCAGTTATTCATGTGTTCAGTGTCAAAACTAGTTACATTTTCACAATTCTGCAGAGCAAACGTGTTTGTTGTTTTCAATTTGGTTGACTTGTCTGATGAAATGTCTAAAACCCAAACATACCCCAATGCATCGTGAAATCAAAGGATTATCATAATGTAGTTCATTGTTAATTTTCTTTTGATGAACTTGAGTTATTGTTACACAATAATTGCTTAATATAGATGTATTGGCTAATATTGGCCTAGCTGACTGGCGTTGGTTTTTTGGCAAGTAGCATGACATTTAACCAGAGACAGTTGGGTCATATCTATTTTGTGATTCCTAAATAAGAAAGGAGGAGACCTTGCCCAAAAAGAGCCAGCAGCCAGAAACATAAGCCAATCATGCTGGGGAAAGAGGGCAGCTGGGTGACGGTGAGGAGGAAGCATAGTCCTAAACAGAAGCCCCAGGTACACCACCAACCTGTTCATGTGTCTAACCGTTTTTCCCCACTCGGTGACACACCTGCCGGGAGTCAAACTCTGGTAATTGGTGATTCTGTTCTCAGACATGTGAAGCTAGAGACACCGGCAACCATAGTCAATTGTCTTCCAGGGGCCAGAGCAGGCGACATTGAGGGAAATTTAAAACTGCTGGCTAAGGGTAAACGTAAATTCAGTAAAATCATAATTCACGTCGGCAGTAATGACACCCGGTTACGCCAATCGGAGATCACTAAAATCAATATTGAATCGGTGTGTGACTTTGCCAAAACAATGTCGGACTCTGTAGTTCTCTCTGGTCCCCTCCCCAATCAGACCAGGAGTGACATGTTTAGCCGCATGTTCTCCTTAAATTGCTGGCTGTCTGAGTGGTGTCCAAAAAACGATGTGGGCTT
>VVHJ01037289.1:2936-22587 GCA_015107715.1 Tylochromis polylepis | reverse complement strand
CAATCTTGATTTGTTATAAATTAACTCCATGTCAGGATGGGTACCACTATGGAGACAGTATGCCTGAATCATACTGTCAGAATGTCACTGATAGACTCATCAGAATAGACAGAATCTCATACTGATCATACTACAGTGAAAAATATATGCATGGCATCTGGTCCAGACCGTTTCATTCAAACATTGTTAAACCAAATAGTGAGAGGTCAGAAATTATAATGAAATGTCTGCTTCTGCACTGCTTAAAAAAATAGACAAAGAGCTTTAAACTTACTGCAAGGCTCATCTTGGAAAAAAGGAAGGAGGAATAAATAGCTTTAATATAACACACAAATTTGTTGTTGAGCACCTGCTAACTTTCACCACACATGACAGTTTAAGTATGGTACTATGTATCTGATAAATCAGTTCAGAAAACCAAATTATTCAAGCAAACATTCCAAATTTTCTATGCTGAAAGTCCTGTTGCGTTCTTCACAGTGAGAAGTTTTTGGGTTTCAGTTTCCTGGCTCTGTTGAGCCTTTTCATATGGAGTTTGCATGTTCTTCCTGTGTTGGTGTGACAGAAGAGAATGCTATGGATAGAGTGAGATGGAGCCAGATGAGTTGCTGTGGTGAGCTCCTAAAGGAAGCAGCCAAAAGAACAAGATGGTTTGCATAAAATGGGCTGATTTCCATAGTTTACTGAGTATTTCAGCCTTTGTCAAGTCATATCTGAAATATCAGGGGTACGACAATACCCCTAAAGATACCTTAGAGATACCCAGACATAGATTGAGCTTGGGCAGCGAACAAAGTGTTTTCATTTTCAGTGTCCCCAGCTGTAGCTGTATGGAGAGAAATATGTTATGATAATATAATCTGTGTATATGCGCTGCAAAGTCCCAGCACTTGACTACATGACTACTGATTTCTTAACCATTTTGCTCCACCTCTCCTCCTACAGCTGAGCAGACACCCAACTACCACCCACCAGCCATAAGTTTACATGACATCATATCAGTAACCAACATTGGCCTACAGTTGGGATTAAGGATATACCAAAGACATATTAGGACACACCTATTTGATGGATGTTACCCAGTTTATCTATTGCTTTTTATACACTGCTCAATAAAAAGGAACATATACAAAACACATCAGATCTCAATGAAAAAAAACAAACCAAGCTAGATATCTATAATGATATGGACTGGGTAATGTGTCAGAAATGAAGGATGCCACATTGTTTGTTGGAAATGAAAATGATTGAGGCTGAATTCAAAAACACCCAGAAAATCAAAGTGAAAAAGTGGTGCGGCAGGCTAGTCCGTTTTGTCCAAATTTAATTGCAGCAACTCAAAATGGTACTGAGTAATATTGAGTACACACATGCCTGACAACATCAGGGTAGGCTCCTAATGAGACATTAGGACAACTGATGGGGTTCCGGGGGATCTTCTCCCAGCTCTGGTGGCTGTAGCTCAGGAGGTAGTGCTTGTATAAATGGGTGAATGAGGCATGTTGTATAAAGGGTTTTGAGTGCTCAGGTAGAGTAGAAAAGCAATACAGTCCATTAGCTCTGGACCAGGACATCACTGAACTCCATGACAGTCTGAGGTGCAACTTGGCAGCGTCAGATGGACGGAAACAAAATGTCCCAGAGGTATTTTATTGGAGTTGGGTTAGGTGAACATGGGGTCCAGTCACTGGTATCAGTTCCTTCATTCTCTATGAACTGCTTGCATACTCTCACCACATGAACATGTGAAGGCAAAATAGCTCCAAGTGGAGTGCAGGGTATAAGATGGAAACTTATTTACAGAACGTTTCACGCTCACACAAATCTGCTCCTTGTGCTGTCGCTTCCTTCATTGCTCCACAATGAATTCATGCAGCGTGTGTGTGTGTGAGAGAGAGTTGGGATTAATAAGTTGTATTCATGAGCTCTCTCTTTGTTTCTGCTTCTTTCTGACAGGCCTGCATCATCACCTCAGCTCTCACATGATGACACGCACACGCGGATCGAGCACTATGCCAACCGGTAACATGACTGCATTCAGCAGAACACACAGTGTTGCAAACAGCAATATATTTTTTTCATGTCTTTTTTTTTTTTTTAATTTTAAAATTTTTGCATATTTGTTACAATTACATATTCATCAACCAAATTTTAATATTAGAGAAAGATAACCTGAGTAAATATAAAATGCAATCTTTAAATTATGATTTCAAATAAAGAAAAAAGCTATTCAAACTCTCCTGGCCCTATGTGAAATACTAATTGCCCCCTAAACCTAATAACTGGTTGTGCTACCCTTGGCAGCAAGAACTGTAATTAAGCATTTGCAATAACTGGTAAGGAGTCTTCCACTCCTTTCTGGTGGGCCATTGGCCCACTCTTCTTTTCAGAATTGTTCTAATTCAGCTACATTGGAGGGTTGCAGGGCCAACACAGAGACAGACAGACAATGATTCACACCCACCTTCCACACCTATGTCTTTGGACTGTGGGAGGAAGTATGAGTACCTGGGGAGAACTTATGCAGATATAGGAGGTGCATCCAAACACCTCCTGCCAGATTGCCAGATAGTGGATTTGAACCCAGGACCTTAGTGCTGCGAGGCAACAGTACAGCTTCCATTAAAAAAATAAATAAATATTGGTTTCCAAACAGTTCTTGTCTTTTGTCTCGTCAGCAGAAAAAATAGTTGGATGTGCAACCAGAGAGGCATTTGGATCAAATAATATTTCCATAAAAAAATAAATGCAATGCATAATTATAACCATATAGCAGAGAAATTTACCAGAGAGAAATGTAGCCACAGTTATAAAAAGTGCAAAAATATCTAGCTTAGATTGCAAAGGCAAAGCAGGAGATAAGCAGGGGAGATTTTTTTCTGTGAGAAGTGGCTCACACTACGACAGCTGACTGTAAGCACACAATATCCTCAACACATTTGCATTTGTTTCGCAATTTTCCAGTAGGCCCACGCTTTAAAAGTAGCTTCACAACCTGTTGAATGAACTCTTTTAAGTTTCAAGTAAATGTGAGAAGTACATTCCAGAGTCTAACCTCATGAGTCCAACTGCTCAGTGTCCTCCTCAGTCATGCTAGTTACCATGATTGCTGCAGAAGCACTAAACTACTGTGAACTGAATAAACTGAGTTTGCACTGCATGATCTTATCTGCAATATGGGCATTTAAGTTTTTCATTACCAAACTGTATGAATTGGAGCAAGTTGTAGTTGAGAGGTATCATTAGAATGCAGCTGTCCTGGGCCTGGACCCCCATGGCCCATTCATAATGTCAACAGTGGTCCGCACCGGTGAGATAAACCTTTGTATTATTTTTTAATTTTTAATTTTAATTTTATTTTTTTAAATCAGAAGTGGTTTTTGCCTTTGAATTCCTCCATGGATGTTTGTTTTGTTTGTTTTTTTGCTTAGCCTTTTTCTTATTGTTTAATCATAAACACTGACCTTGATTGAGGCAAGTAAGGCATGCGGTTCAGTTTGTTTAGGTCATTCCACTCATGAGAAGGCTCAACACTGTTCCAAGTTTTGGCATTTGTAGCTAATGGCTCTCACCATGGTTCACCTGAGTAACAAAGGCTTGATAAAAGTAAAAGAGTTTGTTTCATGTCATTGTTTCATGTCATTTCAGGTCATGGCATAATGTGTTGCTTTTTTAAATCTTTTACCCTGTTTGACTTTGTCAGTCAGATTCTATTCAAGTGATTTCTTGATTTCACAGGTCTGGGTGTGGCTTGTGAATTTGAACCCACCTTTCCAAAAATATGTTTGTATTCAGTTAATTAATGATTTAACAAGGGAGGGCATTTTTTTTTTCACGAGGCCAAGCAGTTTTGGATAGCTTTTTTTTTTTTTTCTCTTAACAAATGAAATAACTTAAATGCTGCACATTGTCTTTACTTTGGTTATCTTTCTGATACACTGATTAAAAAAATCATGCTGGATATCTATACTAATAAGGACTGGTTAATGTGTTAGCAAATAAAGGATGCCATATATTTTAATGGAAAGGAAAAATGATCAACCTACAGAGGGCTTAATTGAAAGACACCACAAAAATCAAAGTGAACAAACGATGTGACAGGATGCAATGCCACTATAATAAGAGAACAGATGGTGTCCTGGGCAATCGCCTGCCAGATCTGGACCAAGGCATTACTGATTTCCTACACAATCTGAGGTGCAAACTGCCGGCGTTGAATGAAACTGAAACATAGTGTCCCAGAGGTGTTCTACTGGATTTAGGACAGGCGAGGGGCAGTCAGTGGTATTGATCCTTTCATCCTCCAGGAAGTGCCTGCACACTACATGAGGTCGGGCGTTGTCACGCACAAGGAATTAACCCAGGACCCCCTGCACCAGGATAGGGTCTGACAATGGGTTCAAGGATTTCATCCCAATACCTAAGGGCAGTCACAGTGTTGTTGCCTAGTCTGTAGAGGTCCGGATGTGCCTCCCCAGACCATCACTGACCCACCACAAAACCAATTATGCTGAACGATTTACAGGGAGCATAATGTTCTCTACAGAGCAATGTGCTCCACTGTGCTCATGCAGACATTTAGTCACAGATGACCTGGATCTGAAAAAAAAAAAAAGAGTTTTTCTTCCCTTCCAAGTGCTTGGTCATAGGGGATTGTGGGATTGCTGGAGCTCTCTCTCTTTCTGCTGTAAAGGACCTTCACATAACTGTTGGCTCCACATAAATTCTGCATGTCCCACCAGCAGATGCTTGCTGTCTGGAGGCAAATTTAGTGACAAATGTTCAAATTCTTTTTCCTCCTCAGTGATTTACATCTGAAACCTGCTGCCTTCTTTAGTGACCTAGGTCCTAAATGTGTCACCTTCTATTTGACCTGGATCTGAAGAGTGTTGACTTTTCACTGATGTACTCACCAAACATGTCTCCTTTTCAAAGACGTGTCCAATTTCAAACAATAATGACTTTGTTTTTACTCCAAGTTCAGGTCATGGGTATGGGTCACTGGGATGCAAGTTCCCACAGCAGCTATAAACAGTACTTACAGCCAGGAGTCTCAGTGCTTTTAATTCTTGAGTATACTCAAGTTCTTGTCAGTTAGTCATGAAAATAGAGAATGGTCTAACTAACCTCAAGATCAAGACTGAATACAGTAGAAACTAAATAGATATCCATAAACTAAGGCGTCTGAAATATTACTTATATACATGTAATACTCTCCGATACTGGACTCTGGGCAAAGGCAGTCGGTCAGAATGTATTGCTTGCATGTCTATTTAGTTTGCAGTGATGCTAACTGCTCCCACTAACTCACTGCTGAGGGACTACAAGAAGTTGAATCAAACAATGAATCAATCAGGCAGTTGGTCAGTTGGCATTTTAGTCAGTCGGGAACTGTTGGCATTCCTCTGGTGTGAGCCAAGTGTTAAGCCAAGGCTAAGTATTTGATCCCTGCCAGGGTTTTGACACTGCTCACTGTTGCTTCAGGCTAACACAAACAAATCCTTCCAGCCCAGTGCTTTCACCCTGTTAGGCCCAGATCTGCACAGATAACATCCAGCAGCTGATTAAAGCTGGGTGTTAGGGTGCAGAAATAACATAGTTAAGCCTTTAGTGAGCTGATGGTTCCCAAGCCATGAGGTTGTTTCTTAATTGTAACAACACCAGCCTTAGTAGTCAGTCTGTCACAGTCCATCTGGAGAAGAGAGGAGGGGGAAGAATGGAATGTCAGTGTCAATGTTACTCGAGCAAAATATATCTATTTATTTTTTTTAATGAAAGTTTAGTTTTTGCTTTAAGAAAATGATTTCTTCTGTTCTTTGTCCATTCCCAGTTCAAAAGGTTCATCACATGTCACACGTTCTGGCTAAATAACATGGTTACTATGCCAGCGCATGGTCTTTCTTTGGGACATTTAGCTGTTATATCTGGAAAGTGTCTATAATGAGCTTGGGTGAAAGTCTTTAAGGCAGTACTATCCTTGGGAATACGGTGTACTCCGTGTTGAACATTGTTTTTAATACTTTCGTATGAAGTTGTCTGTATGTTCGAAACAGAAGGTCCTTGTGGTAAAATGCTTAGCTTGGCATGGCTGAAGCTTTTCTCATGTGATGTGCTTAAATCTTCTGGGGTCTGCCATTGATTCCCTGTAGCGTCTAACATTAATCTGCAAAGGACAAAATAATGACAACATATGGCAAACACTTGGGAATATCAACTTTTCAAAGAAAAACAATATTTTTTTTTTAAACCAATTTCCCAGTAAAATCAGCATTTCCCTATCAAACTACATATTCTTGAGTACTCTGAAAACTCAGTGACATGAAAGTTTTAGAATTGTGTGTTCAACCATTTGGTTTGGGGACTGACTGTTCTGTTTCTTCCCCCTCTGCAGGTTAGCAGAAATGGAGAATCGTAATGGCTCTTATCTCACTGACAGTATCTCACCCAATGAGAGCATGTGAGAACCGCTTTTTGTCTGTGTCTTGTTCTGCCAAACTCCTCTCACTCACTTATTGCCTTGATGTCTGTGAACTGGCTCTGTCTTCTTTGTTTTCATTGGCTGGTTATTGTATATGTCAGTGACTGTGTTGAGTATACTGGATCTAAAGTTCATGTTATGGTTTTATACTTGTGTGCATCATCATAGCCACACAAACATAGCTGTAGTGTAGTTGGTGGTTACAATGATCATGTCCATATTGTCCTTAGGTATATAATTTTTGTTTGTTTTTATCATGATTATTTCTCCTTCAGTCACGTCAGATTTGTTACCAAAAAAAAAGCATCATTACAACTACTCGTTACCTTTCTACACTAGTATAAACAAATTTAGTTATTCAAACAAAATAAATTGCAAGGCACAGAGAGAGGAGCAGACAGTCTGTCCACATTGCCTTGCAGTCAAAATGAGAGTTGAACAATAAATGCCTTGGCTTGCTTAATCATTACTCTTTTCCATTTCTGTTTACGTTTTATTAACTTACTACTAATGTTCTAGTAGTAAACTGTATCCCACCCTACCTCCACAACCTCTACACGAGACATAAAAATACCCACACTCATTTTGCTTCCATCTTAGCTTCTGGTGGTAGCAAAGTATGACAGGGGCATGGACAGTGTTTATGCATTAAGAACACATCAGTAAAAGTTGGTATGTTTTCAAATTCTTCACAGTAATGACAAAAATTCTAGTGTTTACTTTCTGTGCTCTGAATGGCAGGACTGAAATATTCAAAAGTTGCTACATTTAATGAAAAAGCTAAATGCAAAAAACAGTATCTAAAATGGCCAGTTGCCCCAATATGTGGTGATAGTAGCCACCTCAGGAAATATATATCCAATACATAGTATTATAAAATTCAGCCAAACAAGTCTTGAAAGAGGTCAATGGGACCAGGATGACATCAGATACAGTTTCCTCATACAGTGAAAAGCAAAGAGGCAGGATCGTAGTGAGGACAACACAGATAAAATGAAAGAGAACCTTTTTTCTGAAGTAAACTACAACGACTCGTTCCTGCAACATCAGTAAAAGCCTTTTGTTGGTAAAAAGCAAATATGAATCATTTGTCATGCCATCTGTTCAATTTCTGTTGGACCAGTTCAACAAGAATTAATGTGTGAAAAATCAAGCTTCTCACAAAAAAAAATTACACAACCACAGGGGCTTATGGGGCTAAATTTGAACAATCTAAAACTAATGCTGTCTGCAATGCTGACAGACAGTGAGGTAAATTTACATTTGGCAGATCTTCAAAAGCAAAAGGGTGAGAAACAACAGATAAATTATGTTGTGTTGATTGTGGTTCTGAATAACAGAGGCACAATATTAAATGCCCTCATATTTCCATCAAAATATGGAGGTTGTTGGTAGGTATAGATACTGATAGGCAACAATCAAGAATGCATATCCAAGCTGTGCTCCAGCTCCTTTCATTGTGCCCCGCTGTTCAGGAAGCTTATGTGCAGCATAGAATCAGATCCTGCCAGACTTATTTATCAAAGCCCCAATATGTTTTTCTGCCCTGGAATTTTGTGACCTGTAGCATTAAAGCAACAGAATGCAGATCCTGCTGGGTGTGTGTGTGTGTGTGTGTGAAATCAGCCATTTTTAAAGGTAACTAACAAGAGGTAGGAAGTAACGAAGTACAGATATTTTGTTACTGTACTTGGATAGAATTTTCAGGTATCTGTACTGTTCTTGAGTATTTATTTTTCTGGCAACTTTTTACTTTTACTCTCTACATTTTTACACAAATACCTGCACTTTCTACTCCTTACATTTACAATACATGCTCGTTACTTTTAGTTCAGCGGCATCAGTTATAGTGTTTATACTCGGGGGTTAAAGTGGGGCAGAACGAATGCAGGTGTCCGTAAGTTATACTCAAGCATAAAGGAAGTAAAGTTTTGTTGGGGTTTTTTTTTGTTTTTAACTTTTAGATAATTTCAAATGCAACATTTCTATTAGCTCAACAAACATCAGGAAATACACAAACTATTTGTGTGCAGTTTGGCACAGAGTGTGTTGCTAGCTAGAAATCAAGCTGCTGGATTTCCAGGGAGAATAAAGAAAAGAATGTGAGATAAGTTCACTTGGAGATAAAGATGTAAGAAATACAGGACGGGGGCAGAAGAAGAGAAGTTAGGTGGTCGTACCTGGTACCAGATTTAAAGCTAAGGACTACTCAGTATGGGATAAAGAAGTTAGCTTACCTTACTGTTGTGAATTTATCCTGCATCCTACAGATGCACAAAAGGAACAGATACTCATAGCCACATAAAGTGCAATATGGAGTTTGGTTGCTGAACTGTATTCTATGAATAAAAAGTTTAAATACACTTTTGTAAAGCAGAGCTGAGAGAGTTCCACTTTACCCGAAGTGAATTTCACTTTCAAATCAGCAGTCATCTTGAAGGTGATTTGTTTTCATTCAGAACATATCTTTTAATATTCATAGTAGCAGACTCACTGAGCTGAAAGTAGTGCAGTGAGCGCAGTAGCTAAATACCTGACCAAATTAAAATGCTTCTAAATCTTGCAAGCCATATAACTCATTGCTCAGAGTTGGCAGCGTGTGACCAGTCCAGTGTTCCTAACTGAGTTCAGGAAGATAGCTCTGGCCCTCTCTCAGTCTCCATGCTATTTTATGTTTCTTTCTTTTGTGGTGGTGTTCTGTTTAGCTGTTACGCTTTCATTCAATTGCTTTTCTTTTTCCTCCATTTTCCGTGTGTGTGTCTGTGTGTACGTGCATTGGCATCTCTGTGGCTATGTGTGTGTATCATTGGTGGGTATGTTTGACGTGTGTGTGTCTGCAGCGATGACGAGCACATGTTGATCCAGCACTACTGCCAGTCTCTGAACCAAGGCTCTCCTCTCAGCCAGCCCCGCAGCCCCGCCCAAATCCTCATCTCCATGGAGACAGAGGAGAAGGGAGAGCTGGAGAGGGTCCTTAATGACCTGGAGCAGGAGAACAGGTCAGTGGAGCAGATCTTGTTACTGTGCCTTACACTCAAGTCTACACAACTCAGCTTTGAATCTGAAAGTGGTAGTCACATGACACATTTAACTGATTTTAGATGTGACCACTAGGGTTGACTAGAAAATCCAAATCTAGTCTTCGCAATCGGGGGACAAAACAACAAGTAATTGTACCTGACAAGCATTAAGAACTGTTTCTTGTTTTTTTGTTTTGTTTTGTTTTTTCCCCAAGGAAAAAGTCCTTTTTGTTTTCTCCAAAACTTAGAGTTAAAGAGATGTGACCTGATGGCACATACTCCCCCAGCCTACTCCCATGCCTCCAGCCAACAAGTTTAAATCATTCATGAACACTAAGAAATGATTCAAGTCTTCTTTTGGTTGAAAGGACAGTCTGTAAAATCTGATGCCCAAATCATATTCATTCATTCATTTTCCATAGCAGACCAAGTGTGACTTCATTTATAATAAGATTGTGAAATATCTTATTTTTATTTTATTAAAAATAAGATATATCACAAAGAAGTCTTATTCTTTTGCTTATTGAAGCTTGAGAGGTGAAGACATAACTCTTCCCCATAGCTTCATGGTATGGCTCATCAACTTCATTCCTCTCTACTTACTATAGCTCTACACATCACCCTTGTCCTTGAAATTGCTACCGATACACTTCCTTTTCCATTGCTCAGGCATCTCCTTACCCTTCAGGATTGTGTTAAATAATCTGGTTATAAAGTTCGCTGCCCTCCATTTCTGTTCATCTGTACAGGAAACTGCAAGCAGAGTATGACCGCCTGAAGAAGACACATGACAGAAAGGGTCTGTCTCCACTGCCATCGCCCCCGGAGATGCTACCAGTGTCGCCGCAGTGCACACGTGATGCTGAGCTTATCGCTGAGGCTAAGCTGCTACGGCAACATAAAGGCCGTCTAGAGGCCCGGATGCAGATTCTGGAAGATCACAACAAACAGCTGGAGTCCCAGCTTCACAGGTTGAGACAGCTCCTGGAGCAGGTATACAAACACTTAATGTATGACAGCTCTAGTTCACGCATGCTGACTTTACTCTAACCACAATCCATGTTACACATTTCTGTGTTACCGTTCTCTGCCCAGTGGTGTTAGGTTCTGGGTCACCCCAAGTTTATGTTCCAGTGGGTAATGGGAGTCAAAGAGTAGGTAATAGTCAGGTGTATGCGGGTTTTCAGTAAACCTGGGCACTATTCTGAGCTGCTGGAGAGCGGACTAGATTTTGCTGCTGAGGATGAGTATGGAAATAATGCTCTGGGGTCGCCTTAACAATGTCAGAGTCCTTCTCACAGAGTCCAACATTGATGCTGAGAGTTTCAAACTCGGTAGTCAGTCACCAGTGCATGTGTTGGGCAATTATGGCAAAGAAAATTCTGCTGCCATTTTTGAGTTATTCCTCAAGTGTATGCCTGAATATCCTCTGGACAAAGTTGACAACGAAGGGAACACAGTTCTACTCCTGGCCTATATGAAAGGAAACGCAAGCCTCTGCCATGCTGTTGTGAGGGGTGGGACTCACCTGGGAGTAACTAATAATCAGGGTATCATATTTTCAGCTACCAGGTTGCAACCAAGCAGTTGCCTTCTAGATATGCTTTCCAAAGAGCACCCATGCTGTTATGGCTCCAACTGCTATGAATGTGCTGCCAAGTTTGGAGTTAGAACATTAAAACATCACTGCCGCCACTGTGGGCGTCTGCTATGCCACAAGTGCTCATCAAGTTTGATTTGAACAAGCCGGTGAGAGTGTGCGACATCTGCTTTGATGTACTAACTCTGGACAGTGCATGGATATCTTTCAACCTTGGCTCTAACCATGCCAGGTCCAACTTGGCACAATTATTCAGGCACACCAAGCGAAGGGACATCAGTAGCAGGACAGATTAGCGAGAGAATCCCAGACATTTATGGACCATTATCTCTATACTATTCCAGTTTATGAAAAACTATTAATCTTTGTGTTTGTGTTTTTGGAGTGATATGCAGTGCCTTTTCCAAACATGGTGTTTATTATGGCATCCAAAGAGTTCAGTTTTGGTTTGACCACACTGTATTCTCATAGTACTTCACAGGCTTGTCTAAATGTTATTCAGCAAACATTAAACGTGCTTCAACATGCTTTTTCTTTAGCAATGGAGTCTTGCATGGTAGGCATGCATCTAGGTAATGGCTTTCTGTAGCTCTCCACAAGTGGTCCTTGGCTTTTAGACAACAATAATTCCTTTCATTCTTCTGTCTGAACCAGATATAAAAGTTGTAAGTTGGTCGTGGCAGTTTCTTGTGAAATAATGTTCTTTCCACTAGGGATCCATGTGCCGTGCATTATGAATGATGGAGATTGTTTGAAAATTCATGACAACCACTCTATTAATGTTAAAATCTAAAATAACAAAACAATAAATCATCCAGCCATTTTCTTCTGTTTATCTGAAGTCTGGTTGTGGGGATGTCGTGGCAAGGTAGGTATCCCCAACAGAATTTGTTTCCTCTGCGTCAGGAGCACGCACTAGGCAGGGGGAGTGGATTCAGTTGACTCCACCTCCATTCCAACCATCTAGACATGGAAGTAAAACGTTGTTACATTACTGTTCAATTTGTGTGTTACAGCAGAAAATGATACATTTATCGTTCTCACTTGGTATCGGACGGGATTATTTAAACAAACTGAGGACGTTTTGCCAAATTAGAGTATAATCACATCTGCGTAAACTCAATTCATAGAAACTTTAACTCCATTTACTTTTTTGGGGGGGGTTTGTTTTTTGTTCATTAATATGTATTGTCCCTCTTTCTAATAATGGTAAAATAATAAATAAATAAAAATATACAACGTTCTCAACAAGTAAACGGCTGTGTGTTCATTTAGACATCCTATAAAAATACTATTTGCTCTTATTGTTGCACTTTGCCAAACGTTATGCCTGCTGGAAACAAAAATGCACCTTTCTGAGTACATCGCTTAAAATAATTGTCTTTTATTTATTATATATTTATCTTTTTATTCTTGTAAAAGACATTTCTGTAGCTGAAGGACAAGAATGGTCCATGATTTTGACAGGTGCAACAGGGAAGCCCAGATCTTCCTCACTCCTCCAACTTATCCAGGGAAAGGTTGAGGTGTTCCCAGGCCATCCGATAGACCTGCTCCCCAGCAGGTCCCAGGCCTCCACCAGGGCCTCCTGGCCATAGGAGATGCAGTCAGAACACCTTACCTAGAACGCCCGCCTCAGCTGGCTTCTTTCGATGTGGAGGAGCAGTGTCTCTGCATCTCTGCTCTGAGCCCCTCCCAAATGATTGAACTCATCCTATTGCTAAGGGAAAGACTATCCACCTTTTGGAGAAAACAAACTTTCACTGATTGTATCCACAATCTCATTTTTTCATCTTTAACTACCAATAATAGTTAACACATTATTGCTAGTTCTTTAACAAAAAGATCAATGGATTAATGTATTTATGCCGTTTCTCAACAACAGTGCTCCATCTGGTGGCACATGGAGCATCAATTTATCGACATTGGGTATCAATTAAATAAATAAAATAAATTAAAATCAGTCATTTGTCTAGGCCATCCACAAAATCCAGTTTTATGGGTTTAACATGCTTGATCCACATATCCCATAGTTTAATAACCAAATTTTTCTTAAGACGAAGAGAGAAGGTAATCCTTTCCATATTAT
Source organism: Tylochromis polylepis (assembly GCA_015107715.1). Lineage (NCBI taxonomy): Eukaryota > Metazoa > Chordata > Actinopteri > Cichliformes > Cichlidae > Tylochromis > Tylochromis polylepis. The sequence continues at coordinate 9,400 of VVHJ01037289.1, read as the reverse complement.
AAATATTACTTACAATATCTGTCTACTCTTGGATTGTGCAAAAGCGTTTGAATAATCTTAATGAAATTTTCATGTAGGCCAAATTTTAGAGTTTTTTTTTTTTTTTTAATATATATATAAAAGTCCAACTGACAGAGTCAAAAGCCATCTCAGGATCAAGGCTGACCAGGGAGGCTTTGAGGTTATTTTGCTGGATATGGTTCATTATATGCAGCATTCATCTGTTATCATGGGTTTGTCTTTGTGGAACAAATCCAGTCTGAGCGCATTCATAATCTTCTCATTATGTATGAGCTCTAGAAGAATGCTTTCCAGTCTCTATACATGTAATACTGAAATCGGCTTATAAAATATCACATTCTAGATTGTCCATTCCTTCTTTAGGAATAACCAATATAACTGCTTTCCTCCATGACGGGGACTTTTTTTTTTTTTTTTTTAAATTTTCAGAGCAGTATTGCAGGCCTGACCAAGGCTTGGCATTAATTCTGTTCAGAAAGCCTTATACCACTCTTAAGGGCAGCCATCTGGGCCAGGAGATTTGGTTGTTTTTAGTCTTGAGATGGCAGTATTTAACTCCACCTTGTGGCCGTTAGTTTTTTATTTTGCTCCTCTGTTACAAGGTATTCAAAAATCGAAAAGCTCTTTGTAATTCAGCTTGTTTATACTGTACAGTTTTTGAGTTTGGATCTCTTATCTTGTATATAGTATTGCCTACTTACTGTTTATTGAGGTTTTCTTGCTAATAGTTTGACTGATTTATAGCCTGATTCATAATATTTTTGTTTTGTGAATACCATCTTTTTACCATTTCCTGTGAGTATAGTGTATTTATTTTTTATAATCAGTGTTGGTTTCTTTCCCTTCTTATGCTGCATTTTAAGCTTTAGTAATCTTGATTGTTTTGCTTTCTTTTCATATGCAAAAAAGGAGATAATTTTACTACTGCTTTTAAGGCATCCCATGTCATAACTGGATCTACTTCTTCTTTATCGTTTTCATTTCATTCTTCATTTTCCTCTAACAACATTTTTTTCCCACTTATCATTTAGGGTTCTCAACAATTTGAACAACACATGGTCAGATAAATCAATAGAACCAGTGTTACCACTGGATATTCTGTGGTGGTCACTTTTAGCACAAAGAATTAATACTATAATAATATATAATACTACTTCATTGTGAATTTCTTTCGCCAAGTCCAATAAGACCAATAAAAGTACTGGTTTTTAAATCCATATAAATTGGACTATGTTCAGAGAAATCTGATGCACTAATTCTTCATGACCCTATATCTCTATACTGTTCAATATACTTATTAAACATAAAAAGTCAGTGCTAAAGCAGGATGTTGAGAAGAAAGGATAATCTCTAACTTTTGGATGTCTGCTAATTTTTTTCCATACATTGAGCTTCTCTCTCATTTTTATTTTTTTATTATTAAATTCTGAAAGCACTTTCCTCTATGCTTTAAGTGCTTTCTATCCAACATTCACACACATTCGTACTCTGAGAGCAACTTGGGGTTAGTATCTTGCCCAAGGATATCTGGCATGTCTCTATATTTCCAAGTGGAAATCAAAATCTTCTTGATTCTATAGTCTAACACGACAGAAATGCACAGTAAAAAAGCCAAAAAGTACAAAACCAATTTGCAGGTTCACAGTTTGGGGAATGGATAATCCTTCTAGCATCTCTGCTGGAAATTTCAACTGTTAACATCTTAGGTCTGAACTGCTCATCTCGCAGAAGACAAAGGGAAAAACCCTGTATTTCTTCTTCACCTAACTTTTATATCTGGTCTTTCTACCCTCCCTCTTTTCCTGGGCATCACATCTTCTGAGATGACATCTGGCCTCACCTACTGAGACATCCAATTACATTGTTGTGCTGAATTGTAAAGACATGAAGTTGAACGCAATAGATTGCGGACACGTCTCTGCTGACGGCTTCGTGGCCAGTGTTTGATGCACCCTTTCTATCTTCAGTTCAGGTTTCTGAGGAACATCTAGCTTCTCTTAATTTTCTTCTTAAGCTTCTTAGTTTCCCTACTATGCTGACATTGGTAGATTATCTTCTGCCCCTTCCAAAATGCTATTGATTCTTATGTTATCCCCTTCTGGTCAGTTAACTTAGTCACCAGCTTCCTTTGAAGTTTAATCAACTCCAGTGTGGTCTCATCCAGCATATTCATTCTTTCCTCTGCTTCAGAAATTCACTCTTCCACTTGGTCTACTCTTCTTCCACTCTGTTTATTTGTTTGTTTTTATTTCTTCTTTAATTGCATGGATCTCCTAACCATTTTCTTGATGGAAACCCTCAGCAGGTGAAGGTGTTTCTGAATATTTCTTATTTCTTTGTATTTGGAAAAACTAAGGCCCACACATGTATGCTAGCCTATTTCTTAGTCCTTGTTAGGTAGTATTCCTAAACATCTTCCCCAAACAAGACTGAAAGGCATTTAAACTTTACTGAATTTGATCAAGTGACTTTTGACTATTCTTAGTCAAGATCTGCTGATGATAAAATGCTCTTAGCACAAGATACTGATGGTCTCCAGAATTTTCATCAGTGAGCTGAGAATAAACAAGTTCTTTACACTCTCCCAGCAATAGCTGATACACAGGTTACACACTTCACTTTTTTCTGATGTGTGTCACATTACTGCCAGTTTCTTGTGTTTTGTTTGTGCGTTGTTGACATATTGTTTTTTTTTTATCTTTATCTGTTTAAAGAAAAAAAACCCTTACGTTACCTCAACATGCACTTTGTTTTATACTGTGAATATATCTATATTTATTTGACCCTGACTCTAAGCTCTGCACAACATTTCCTGTGTATCCATATCTACTGTTTGTGTACAAATAGCAAATAAAAGATTTTGTCCTTATCTTATGTGTGCCTCAGACGGATTCCAAGGTGAACGGCACAGCTCTGTCCTCCCCATCCACCTCCTCTCAGCGTTCTGACTCCTCTCTCCCTCTGCTTCGTGTGGCTGCCAGCCAAACTACTGATACAATGGGTAAAAACACCCACATACACCTTTTAATTTGCATCCACCCTTTGTGACGCATAGACATATAAATAGATATGTCTGATTTTTAGTACCTGTAGAACATATGCTGCTTGAAGATTGGTCTACATGAGACAACACTACATTGTGTGTGGGTCAGTACTTGTCAAACTATCCTTAAATGCTTTGTTTCCTTTCTGTTTCAGGTGATGATGAGCTGTCCAGCCCATCCCAAGATACAGCTGGGCTGGAGGAAGTGATGGAACAGCTCAACAATTCCTTCCCTCAAAGTCAGGGTATGAAATAAAACACTTGTTTTCCAGCAAAAGATGCCTCCTTTTCTGAGAAAGCTGCTTTGATAAGAGTCCCACCTCAGCAAGATGTTTTCCTGTCCTATTTTGCTGTGGAAATATGAAATTGAGCATCTCATTTATATGAATAATTATGCTGTGATTAATTTAGTGCTCAGGTTATGGTTTTTCAAACACTGCTTTGTTGAAGAGTTTTTTGGATGTACATCCATGTTCCTTTCAATGAGATACTTGTATCAAACTTTATCTTAGCTGCAATTCATCATTTAAGTGTCACCTGCCCTTCAGGCATCTTTCTTCCTCTCTCTTCCCAACACAAGATGATTTTTACCTATCTTTCTTGTCTTTTCTTTCTTTCCTCCTTTTTACATGAGCTAGGAGGGAGAAAGGCACACCCATGAGAGGTTAGTGGCTTACCTTCCTCTTTTCCTACCATTGCACACTTCTGTTTCTACTGTATCAGTACCACATTTGCAACACGTTTTGCCTAGAAAATTATGGTTTAAATGTCATCTAGAACAGAGCCAAGCTTTTAAGAGAAGTCTAACAGCTGAACAAATGATTTTGAATTTTGGGCAGAGTGGAGAAGACATGGTGCAGTGATGCTGTGGGACAATGCAAATATCTATCCTCTTTTCCTCTCCATTACATCCCTCTCCATTTTCAGATGAGATCTTTTAAATATATTTTGTAATCATAATTTTGTGCGATTTAATTCACCTTTTTTTTTCTTTTCTTCTTTTTTCACCAGCTTTTTCGACCCCTCGTAACTTTATAATTCAGGAGCTAGCAACATAAATGTTCCACATTTTGTCAGGTTACAGCCTTATTCCAAAATGGATTAAATTCATTTTTCATCTCAAAATTCTACACACGCTAGCCCGTAATGACAAAGTGAAAACTGAAAGTATTCATGGCCTTTGTTGAAGCACAGCTGGAAGCAATTACAGTCTTTTTCAGTATGATGCTCCAAGCTTGGCACACCGGTTTTGGGGCAGTTTGTCCCGTTCTTCTTTGAAGAACCTCTCAAGCTCCAACTGTTTGGATGGGGAGCATTAGTACACAGCCATTTTCAGATCTCTCCAGAGTTCTGAGCCCAGACTTTGGTTCAAGTCTGGGCTCTGGCTGGGTGACTCAAAGACATTCACAGTTGTCCTGATGGCACTCTTGTCTCTTAGCTGTGCACTTAGGGACATTGTCCTGTTGGAAAATGAACCATTGCCCTAGTCCAAGGTCCAGACCACACTGGTGCAAGTTATCATCAAGGATGTCTCTGTAAATTACTTCATTTATCTTTCCCCTATCTTTCCCCAGCTAGTCTTCCGAGTGTATTTTTGAGTGTCATGGGAAAAGCTGTGAATACTTGTGTTTTTCAGCATTTTGATCCCTCATTATTTCATAAATACATGAAAAAGTAAAAAAAAATAAATGCATAAAAATCATAGCACAAAGACACAATTTTTCATGTCATGCAGATATGCTAAAATTCTTGTACAAGGGGGGATTTAGGTGATTTTACAAGAAATGTTCCATAAGTGTTTTTTCTTCCCTCAGGTCCCAGCATTGGCAGTTTGTTTCACATGGCTGATGATCTGGGCCGTGCCATGGAGACACTGGTCAGTGTGATGACAGACGAAGGAGCACCAAACAGCACGAGGCCCTGCACTTCTGATCCTGCCTTTAATCTTCAGCCCTAACTCCTCCCTCCTCCATCCCTCCCTACTTTCCTAACTATCGCATGCTTTTCTAGTCAAAACAACTGGATTGGAAACAGTTTACAAAGAGAATATATATAACATTTATTTTTGTGAAAGATTAAAGTTACAGCAATGTCTCATCAAAAAAGTACATGTAGATTTCAGTAGTTTCTTAAAATGTCCTAATGTTGTTTTATTATGAAGACAGGCTGTTTTTTTTGTTTGTTTGTTTGTTTTTTTGTTTTTTTGGGTTTTTTTTAACTTCTATGCAATTGTACAAAACAACAACGGGGCTATGGGTTGGGGGTTGAGATACAAAGAAGTATGGTCATATATTTGCCATCTCTTTGTAACTGGGGAAACTAAATATTTCAGACATTTGTATCAAAAATGAATGATTGAAATAATAAGGGTGCTTTATAAGAGTCTTTGTAAAACATACACTACTGTCAAAGTAATGCAGACCTATTGGATCTTTAAAGTAGACTGTCTGCAAGACTGTATGGATGCGTGTTTGGTTGTGTATGTGGTGGTGCCTAAATTTCATATTACCTTCTCAACTTTTTGGAAAAAAGGATTGTATGTAAGAGGTCAATAAAAGGAAAAATCAATTTGCAAATCATATAATCATTTAGCATTATAGCAAGTGTTTATTTGTCTTAAATCGTTTTCAAGTTGGTGTATTTTTTTTTTTTAAAAACCAGTTGTGAAGTGGCTGTCACAGTTTTTGACACAAACTATATTTCTTATGGTTTAATCTGCTACAAACGATGGAAAAGAAAAGCTGAGATTTAAGAAAAATGCACCCTTAATCTCATTTTCCATTTTTTTTAAAATATTATGACATACACTGTACATAAAAGTAACTATACAGTGAATAAAGTTGTACTTAATCAAGCAAAATGACTGTGTAGACTTGTAGTCAGTCATTTGACAAAGTTTTGCAATCTCAGGTTGCCAAGAAGCTACTGTAGGTTGCTCCCTGTCACAGCAGGTAGCTCTGCATGTTTGATTTGGAAGAGTTTTACACTCAATGCCCTCCTGACACAACCCCAAAGTTATCTGTTGCTGGAATCCAACTAGCAATTTTTTGTTTATTAAGCAGATTTTATGGTTTGTAAATTGGTTAAGTTTGAACATATATAATGATTGCTGTGAAATTTAAGCTTAATGTATAAAATACTTCTAAAGATTTAAGAAAAAAAATGCTCCATTGACCTTATATCAAAGATAAAAGCCTGAAAAAGAAAATAAATTCTTAGTTTCAACATTTGATATGTTGTTTTTCCACTATTTTAAATTAAACGCATTTTAAATGATTTGCAAGTAATTGAATTCTCATTTTATTGACATTTTACCCATTGGCCAAGGTTTTGGGGAAACATGGTTGTACGTCTTTTTCTGTATTTTTTTTTTTTTTTTTTTTTTGTTTTTTTTGGTCAA
>VVHJ01037288.1:0-11762 GCA_015107715.1 Tylochromis polylepis | reverse complement strand
TGTGTGTGTGTGTGTGTGTGTGTGTGTGTGTGTGTGTGTGTGTGTGTGTGTACCCCAGCAATTCCTCTGAAGCTAGCTGTGAGATAGCAGACAATTAAAAATCAGCCAGCTTAGCTATGAGCATGGGCAGTTAAAAGGCTTTTTTACTAAAGCTAAAAACAAGAAAAACATCAATAAAAATAAGCTAGGTGTAAAAAAACTAGACCTTTAAAAATGAGGATTAAAACAACATTGTCAACATAAAAGTACAAAGAAAATGTGTTGCCATAGTTACATTTAGCTATATAATTACATAAACTGAACATAGCTTTTTCTTTACTTTTATCTGAAGTTAATTAGATCATTCAAATCACAATAATTTCATGGAAGTGAATTTCCTCTGTATTTACTTCATTGATGCTTCAGAAAATGCTGATATGAAGAGTTTTAAGCATTGAACCAAACCAGCCGGCTACAGGCTGAATCATGACCATAAAAAGATTTCAATTGGATCAAAAAAACCAAGAGAAAAAGTCAAAAGTACAAGACCGTACATTATTACTTGTAACAGTGAAGAAACTACTCATCCCATAATGGATTGCAAAGACCTTTCGCCCTCATTGAATTGAATCATTTTTGCTATCACAGTGTTGGATAATGCATGTTTATTTGACAGGTTTTTGTGGGGTGTGTGTCGATATGCTCCTGGCTGTGATTGTCACTCTCGATGTTTCTGAAGCTTTGTGCTTAAACACTTCCATGGTGACCGCAATTTCCACCAATCAGAGATGCTGTTTCATTTTAGGATTGTGGGTAGAGCAGTATTTTTTGTTGTTGTTGTTATAACAAGTTTGACATCAAACAGATTTGTGGTTTCTACTGGTTCACATACAAGTTTTATATAATCGAGCTCACAGTAAGTCTAATGTGGATGTTTACAGCATTTTGCCTCCTAATCAGAACACGAGTGGTATCATTATATCCTGAACCTCACTGTTGAGCTCTGTGGGGGTGATTTCTGGACTAACTGAAGGCAGAGGAGATGAAAAGTGAGTTTCAATAATCCAGAAATTAAAGTGTATGTGAAACGTTCCCAGAACAAGACCTCGCACTTTATTAGGCTGATATTTTTAACCAGAGATCTGCAGCTGAAGTGCCTCACAAGAGATCGAGGCCATGGTCCTTAGAGCAGGGAGACCCATCACACCTGTTAGAGTCACAGATGAGGTTTTGAGAGAATCTTGCCTTGTGCTGAATATGCAGAGGAAAAGAAAGAACCGCCACATTCATCCTATCTTCACATTATATTTGATATTAAATGTTTTCTTGGACTAAACCTTGCATAGCTCTTCTGATTTGGCCTAAATGTGGAGTGATTGTCTGAGGTTAAAGTTCCTCTTTGAAGGCTGCTAACAATGACGTCCTGCTGTTTGTTTCCTTCCAGCTGGTCAGGAGGATCTACAAGGGAATCCCCCTGCAGCTCCGAGGGGAGGTGTGGTGTCTGCTGCTCGATATACCCAAAATAAAGGAGGAGAAGAAGGACTTCTATGAGGTATCACTCCAGGAACTCTCTGCTAAACACTCTCTCTCAGGCTCAAGTTTATAAAATGTCTGCAGCGTTCATTAAAACGCGAGCCTCATAAAGATTCATAAGCGAGCTGACGAGCACCTTGGCTTTATTTGATTTCGCTGAGCTTCAGTGCTATTGTGGAAAGTGCAAAGCTGCACAGCCTGCTCCAACATACGGTAAAGATCCTTTCTTTTTTTTCCCCCACTCCTGTACAAAGTTTGGATCTCATTAGAAAGTTTAGCTAGCAAGATCAATATATCACTGCCTTCAGCTGCTGGGTAAGTGCTCTAATTATGAGTTAGGCCACATTCAGTAAATGATGTGGAAAATATAAAGTGAAAAAGAGAAGATTTCTCCCCCGTGAGCAGGGCAGCTCTGTCCGCAATAATCCATCAGCTCCGGTTCGGTGTTTCAACAAGGAAACACTGAACCGGAGCTGGAGTTCAGTCATGTTTGTTTTGTTTTTTAAAATATTTGTTATCCAAGCTTTGTTGTCTGTAGTTAGCATTACATACTGTCAGTAAGAAAAAAAATTACATCAAGAAAATTAGCAATAATCTATGCAAAAAAGTCAACAGAGTAAGTATTTAAGATTAAGTTTAGAGGTTTTATTCAATTTACAAATTATTTAGATCATTTCATTAAAGATCGTGAAGGTAAAACGTGCTTTAGAACCTACTAATTAACAAAGTGTACAACAAACTTAACAATACCTAACATCCATTTCAGACTAGCAGGCGGTGCTGGAGAGTATCCCAGAGAGGCAGGTACACCTGGACAGGTCGCCAATCTGTAGCAGGGCAAACACACAGAGGCCTAACCCCACTAACGTCTGGGTTCCATAACATCTAAATCATGTAATTATTCTAGAAGAAGAGCATTATGGAAAAAAATGACAGCAGCCTCTCTCTCATCCACCGCTCACACTGCTCTGCCTCAGTCTGCTGCTTCACATAACCGTGAAACAATATTGTCATGTAAAAAAATGTGAAAAATATTTAGTACGTGGGATGTTTTATCTGTTCTATCTAGCTCTTTTAACCAGCTGCTTATAGCCCTCCTTCATCACCCAGTAATGGTATCAGTAATTTCCATCCACTGTTTGCTCTTCCTGTAACACAAAGTGCAACTATGGAGTGATCCAGCGACGCTCTGAGCTGCTTGTTTTCATTTACGCCTCTGTTGTAGCCTGGTTCTGCTGGGGTTTTTTGTTGTTGTCGTTTCTTTGTTTTTTACCTCAAGTGGGGAAACAAGTGGGGGTATTTTTGGAAGAGTTTTCTTGGAAGACGCTTCTATAGTAATGATATTGCAATATGACATTTTTAACTCTGATGATGAGGTATTGCACAACCCTGCCATGCATTTCGAAGCCTCAGCGTTAGTATATATTATTTTTTTAGAGCCAGAAGTTGGGTGCCAAGTTGTCAGCTGAGGCTTCAAAAGCTCGATCAGCAAGGTGCACCCATAAACTCTGTGGACACAGACACCTGCTAATTAGGGCTGAGTGGCACTTCTGCTTTCATTCATTCTTTGTTTTGTGGCTGTTTTCAGAAACTGAAGGCCAGAGCCAGAGGAATATCCCCTGACATCCGACAGATCGACCTGGACGTGAACCGAACCTACAGGGACCACATCATGTTCATGCACCGCTACGATGTCAAGTGGGTACCTTCACATTTTACTCCATCCAAGCAACCATCTGCAAGTTCATTGCACACAGCTGCAGTAATGTTGTTTGTGTTGCTTATTTACAGCGCCTTTGCATTTTTGTTTCTGGAGTTTTTGAGCTTAAAAGTTTCCTGTGCGGCTGTTAAGGACTCATATGACAGCCTTTCAGTTCCTGAGTAATTCAATTTACATAACTTTCTGCATAAATGTGCCTGCATAGGGGAAGATACAATGTAGAGCCCTTCACTTCACTGTTAGAAAGCCCAAGAACAATGACTGCTCTCACTATTTGACACATAATCTCAGGAAAAGTAAAAAGAGCACAAACACAACGGGAGTCAGTAATCATCTGCAGAAATGTATGCATTTTCACTCTCTGTGAGAAGAAGGCGGCTTCTCCAGTGTGGAAGTGAGAGATCTCACGTCCCTTTTCTGCTTTGCCTTCCGCTTTGTTGCGTGACTCTGATGAAAGACCTGCACCCGTTAATGCCATTTTGCCTTTTCACACTACTTTTCTGATATTTGGAAGTGCATTCAGGCTTTGCAGCTACACAACTCAGTCTTTCTTTTTACTTTCATGCATAAGAGAAGCATCATGGCTGGCGTGCAGCTCCAAGGCCACATGCATGCATCTTAACTTGAAGGCAAAGACGCCACTGAACTGTGTTCATTAAAGTTTTTGTACAAACTGTTTGTGTTTTCAGGCAGCAGGCGCTCTTCCACGTCCTCACAGCCTATTCCATGTACAACACGGTGAGTCACTCACGCTCGCTTTTAACGTCCTGAAGACTTTGAGCTCTAACATTTTCACTGAAGACAATAAAGGTGCACTTGAAGGCACCAAGCTAATATTTTGTTATTGTAGCAGTATTAGTATCACTTTTTATTACAGCTAGGTAATACCTGGGGCCCATATGCAGTACTTGCTGATATAGCTGGATTTATATTGGCTGATATATGAAAAAAAATTAACAAGTAAACAAGAAATGGGAGAAACACTCTTTAGCTACGTTATGAGTGTTCCATAGTTTGTCCACCAGAGGGCACTCTGCAACTTTCCGTGTTTGGAACGCCATAAATACAACGAGGAGCTAATCCGAGCGGACTCAGGGCGAGTGTGCGCGAGTTATCTGCGAGTGGTTGTGACAGTGAAAGGATTATTTTTAAACATTTTCATATTACCTCACAGGTCTCAAATATAACTGCACGTAACAAATGTTTGGGAAATTTGTTTATGCTTTGAGTCTTCAGGAGAAAAAAAATATCAGCATATATATTTTCAAATGACCAAGTATCAGTATCAGTCTTAAAAATCGGTCTGGCTCAAGTAATAATACTGTAATAGTCGATTAACAGTGTGAAAATAACATTAATTAAGTAAATAGCTTGTTATTTACTTAATTAACAATAATAATTTATTTTTAATAAAAGTACTAATGAGATAAAACAATTTAGTAACAGTAAGTAATCTACTAACAATAAAATTGTAATACATGTGTAGTACCTAGAGTAAAAATTGTAATCTAGTGAGATTATTGGGGTAAAAAACAATATTAAGATGATAAAGTTTGCTTTCACGTGTGACGTCGACGTTGTCTTCAAAACTCGCATAAAACTTCCTACAAATCAGAATGATAAATTACCATAATACAACGTTGAACTCATTTCCCCCTCATGTTTAAAAAAGTCTTTCTTTAAAAAGATTATTATTGATTATTACTTAACTTTATCAACTCACTGTCATCCCTGAAGTAGGGAAGAAGAAGAAAACAACGATTGGCTAAACCAGTATGTCACTGATATATGTGGTAATCATGAGGGTCATTACAGGAAAAATTATATTGTTTTTGTACAGTAACTTTTTCCAGTTTCACCTTTGTGCTATGGATTCTTTCAGAGTTACAACCTCCTGAAACACACAGAGGTGAACTGAAATTCACCTCTGTGTGTTTTTTTTCTTTTGATCCCTCATAATTTCACAAGTAGAGGACATACACATGTCAGATGTGAAATATATAATGGGGCTATGTTTTAAAAAAAAATAGAAAACCACTCCAAGTGTCCCAGTATCACAATATCACAGTGAACCCCAACACCTGCAGTTTGCCCTTTGATTCAACATAATAAAAAAATATGTCTAATGCTGTTAACAGTGATGTTAGTTTGTGTGTAATAATAAAGCAGGGCTGAAAAATGCTGAACTACAGATTTTATAGTTTGTTAGGTCACTGTATTGTTACCAAAGTATTACTATAATATTACTGGATGGATTTGACTATCTGCACTTACAGATATTACTTCACCTAAGTTCGTATCGCCTCTAGCTCACTATAACCATGTTATTACCATGCTGTAACCTTAAGTGTTATCACAGTGTTTTACCTCAAATAAAGGAACTGTATGTAAATTAAGTTAAGCCAAGTTTACAAAAGAAAAGCGAAGAATGGCTTGTTGTTTCCCCCCAGCTGATTGATGTGTGTTTGCAGGAGGTGGGATACTGCCAGGGCATGAGTCAGATCACAGCTCTGCTGCTGATCTACATGAATGAAGAGGACGCCTTCTGGGCTCTCGTCAAACTACTGTCTGGGCAGAAGCACGCCATGCACGGTAACGTGCACACCCATTTCTGAAGGCTCAGGGTTCTCAAAGTGGAGCCTGTGGTCATATTTATATGCTTCTCTTTCAACTCTTTTGTTCTCATCCTCGTCGCCAAGTAAACTTGCTAACACTGAAGCTGGAATATACAGCCACCCCACTAATGGTTAAACAAAACAAAAACTATAAACCAGCACAAAACGTGACTGAACGTGCAAAAAAAAAAGAAAAAGAGGAAATTTCTTGCACATGATGTGCAAACTGCTTGTATTGAATCCAGTGTGCACAGCTCCTGCAGACCGAGTGTTACATGCTGGCTCCTTAAAGTGGCATTCAGATGTCAAAACTACAAAAATCCTCAGCATAGACAAACTCTGATTGTCCGTTGCATTTTGTGTAATCACCACGTTTGAATTTACTGGCCTAAAATTGCCGTCACAGAGGGTTCAGATCATCTGCCAAGTTCTTTTAAAAAAAAAATACATGCCTGGCCTTTTCCTGTTTCCACATAGAGCTGCTCAGAAGGTGACAAACCATCTGTTATGTCAGGTTAAGGCACACATCTTCTGACCACAGCTGCCAGACTTGCATTTTGACATTTAGAGTGTTTAACTGACTCTCGTCTCTGCACTGAAATGACCTTGAGAGACTCTGGACCTCCTCCAGTCTTATCAAGCGTTAAGCGATAAAATTATCAGCGAAAGGCATCATTGAGGAAGCACTCAGGACAAATTAGCAGCACGCATGCTGCTGCAGTGAGCTCATAAATCTAATTTTAAACATCTGGACACACAGATGTGGAAGTTTACAGACATAGTTTAAGGGATTATCATCATTATGGCTCTTTTCTCCACACCTTCAGGGTTTTTTGTCCCTGGTTTTCCGAAGCTGATGCGTTTCCAGGAGCACCACGACCGCATCCTCAAGAAGATGATGCCCAAACTAAAACAGCACCTGGTGAGACACACGACACCTGTGTGGCAATTAATAATGAAGCAAGTGCTGCATAATGTATCAGCCAGTCATAGTGCCAGAAATGAAACCTTTTAATCCCTCAGAGGTGGCTGGTTAATCTTCACTCTGTCACCGTTACACCACTCGGTGCACTAAAGCCATTTTCCGTTTGCTGCAGGACAACCAAGAGGTGTTCACTAATCTCTACACCATGAAGTGGTTCTTCCAGTGCTTTCTGGACAGAGTGAGTGCCCTTACAAGCAAGATATGATCTCACAACCTTCAAAAGGATCTATGAAGACATGTAGAACAGCAGCAACGTAAATCTGATGGTGGAAAACAATGTAGATGTCTTGGTTAACTTATAAGCTGGGTATTTCCATCATAAGGTGGTTGGCACCTGTACGCTTGAACGGTTTCATGACTCCAAGCCTCGGGGCTTCATAGCTAGTGTACTCCTGGTGCCCAACCTGGATAAATGTGGATCATCCATCCAAGGTGCTTTATGCTGTTAGAGAGAACCCCAACAATCAGTAACTGAAGTTATTTAATAATTTTTTATTATTAACAACCAATGAAGTGATTTCTCTAGTTGGTTTCAGCCAATGAGCTGCTCCAATTCAGATTTTATTCAGACCAATGAACCAACCAACCCTACAAGTTTCTGGCATCTGTAAATGGTGACCTCACAGCCTGTAAACAGCTGTTAATCTCCAGGAATGTGAGAGGTTTTAGGAGCCCATCGGCATGGCATTTGGTTTTAGTTGTCGTTGGTGATTTTTACTTTATTTGTATTTATAAAGCACCTTTAAAATCCAACACTTTCAAAAAAAAGTTACAAAGCTCTGAACAATAATGAAAGCAACAAATATGAAAATTTACAAATGAATATTTGGAAATTAACAGAGGATTTAAAATTCAGAGCTCTTGGATAAGAAGCATCAGCAGTTACGGAAAGCCAAACAATATAAATATGTTTTTAAGAAAAGATTTAAAAGGGTTCCAAAAGCTGCAAAGACTCAACCGTGACTAAACAAGCTTTTGTAACTGGAACGCTTTTTTTGACTGGAAATCACGACAAAAAGCAGCATGGTACACCGACCCATCACTGACTCAGAGTCTGCTGCACGTGCCAAAGCAATGGCTGCTATTGGAGGTCGTAGCATGCATGAAGCATTTAGAATTTTTAAAAGAGTAAGATTATATAATCTTTAAGTTTAAATAATCAGAGCTCCTTTAAAATAATTTCCAGTAAAGTAAGAAGCGTTGGACTCGGGGTTAAGTTCAGTCTTTTCACAGCAACTCCTGACAGTCACAAAAATATAGATAGATTGTCCTCTTCAGTAATCTATCTTCTAAATTTTGTTCTGCTCATGGTCAGACTCCCTTCACGCTGACCCTCAGGATCTGGGACATCTATATCTTGGAGGGTGAAAGAGTGCTGCCTACCATGTCCTACACGCTCCTCAAACTGCACAAGAGTAAGACCATTTCCTCCACAAACTGAAACCAGCTGATTCCACCCTTCACAACACTCAAAACACATCTCGTGTGTGTGTGTGTGTGTGTGTGTGTGTGTGTGTGTGTGTGTGTGCAGAGCACCTGATGAAGCTGTCCATGGAGGAGCTGGTGGAGTTTCTGCAGGTGACTTTGTCCAAAGATTTTTTCTATGAGGATGACTTTGTGATTGAGCAGCTGCAGGCATCCATGACGGAGCTCAGGAGGGCGAAGCTGGAGCTGCCCGCACCAGGTACTGCTGCACCAAACAAGAATGATTTCTTTTATTGGTTCGATCAACAAGAGAAGTCTTTCCATTTTCTATAAATTACCAGAAAGTCTGCTGTTCTCGACTAAAGCAATCTCCAGTTGGTTTTAAACTTGTATTGGAGAGTGACAAAAGTTCCTCTATGCACAAACATCTCCAGAAACCTCACTTCCAAATGTCTTTTTAGTGCAAATGTGACAAACAAATCCAAGCCAAATGTGAGATTTTACACTTTTTTTCTTGAGGATATCACTGTACACTCAATCTATGATCTACTTCGTCTGTTGGTCAGGGAAAAAAAGCAATTTAGTGACATAAATTTGGAAATAGAAACGTCTCCCAATTTTTCTTAATTGTTCCATTTTATTTAATGGCAAAATGTAAGACTATTGTTTGAGATGTTCACAATCAAGAGGCCAGATTAAAGAGACTCAAAGAATCAGCGTACACCCAAGCTGGTGCTGACGTGGGTCTATCCATATCTGAAGACCCTCTGATGGTCCACATGAAGTCCACAAGATGAGTGAACTACCACTAAGAAAGGGGAAAAAAAACAAGGCAATGGCAACACAACAAACAAATACACAAAAATAGGCACATTAGACAGAGTTAGTCGGTGCTCTGCCAAACAAACTAACCGTGTGTAATCTGTGTAGGTTCTCACTCAACCTGGGCCCTGTACTACGAAGCAAGCTCAACATATCCAGGGTTTCTTTCCCTTATCTGGATTTACTTACCCTAAAACCCCAGCTTCAGTCAGGATAAGTGCTCACATCAAGCTAGTTATCAACTCACTAGGTTAAGCCCTACACATGCAATGTAAGATCAAAATGCACTATGAAACATGTAATTCATTAAATTGGAGTTAAAAGGACAGTTTTAGTTTTTATTTTCAGTTTAGTTTTTATTCTACCCAAAAAGCTTTTTTGAAAAGACGTCCAGCTGCTTTTAACTTGGTCACTCATCTGTGCTGAACCTACCCTTTTATCTTGTGCTTTTGTTTTTTTATTGTTCTTTGTCTTTTATTCTATTGTTAAGTGTCCTTGGGTGTCTTGAAAGGTGCTTCTAAATAAAATTTATTATTATTATTATTTTTACCACACCTGCAAGGTAAATACCTCAAAAACACTGGTACAGTGGGTTGCAGTCAGCCAATCAGCCAGCTGTTTTATTGTGATCATGTGACCAACAGCCAGCTTGGCCCTACAGTAGGTAGAGGGCGTTGTGACCAGCCAGTCACTCCATTTCCTCCCACTGGTCCGACCCAGCTCAACTTCGGGCCCGCCTGGCTGCAGTCCGAGTCCAACATCAAACATACGTGTTCACGACGAAATCAAACACCCGTCCAGATGTGCCAGCTGACTGTGCTTTTCTAATCCTGCTCTGTCTCCTCATTAATCTGCCTTCTCTCCCCTCTCCTTTCAAACAATGTAAGCCAACAACAACAAAAGTGTGGCTGTGAGCGGCGGCCACATTCCCTCCTACAACAGCAACCGGTGGGCTATCCTGACTGGTCCTTCGTTCTCCATGTCTCTGTCCATCTGTCCCACAGTCAGTCCGTCCTGTCTGTCGTCTGTCTGTCCCGCAGCACTTGGGTTTATTTTTCTTTGTTTCCTTCACAAACTGATCTTCCAGCATAATATTTCAGACTTGCTTTGCGGCTTATTTGGAGTCCTACAATGGTTAGCTCATCTCTTACCTTTAGTTTTTGATCCCCTTTACTCCTTTTTGTTTTGACTACAATGTGGCTGCAGATGTAAAATTGATGATATAAGGCGCCCTCTGGTGAGGAACTATAGGTACTGTATGACACTGTGTTGAGAACTTTAGTTTTACCGACTGAATTTTTACAAAATCCCTCATCTTCTAAATGAACCTTGCATTTGTGCTCATATTACTTAAAGGCACAGCCATAAAGTTAGATAAAAGTCCTTAATGCATCTACACCCATCTTCACAGTCTTTTCCAGGTTCCTGTGTGGTTGCTTTCCTCCTGCATTACACTAAGTTAGCCTCTATAACAGCAGCTGTAGCTGAAGAAAGAAGGGCTTTCCTTTCTTCCAGAGCCCACACAACTTTAATAGTAGTCCATTCACTTTCCTGCCTGCTGACAAGATAATGAGCCTTTTTTTGAACACTGGAGGCTTTTGTTAAACTTATGTTTTAACAGCTTTCTGCTGCACATGTGCTGGTGTGCAGGAGGGCTATTTTAATCCGCATCTTTGTGTCTGAATAGGCTGAACTGTGAGATTTGACAGTTTTATGATTCTGAGTGTTTACTTGGCTTGATTTAAGTTTGTTTTGTTTTTTTTAATCACCACAGCATGTAATTTACTCAGTGCTTGGAGTTCTTTATTGCTTCCAACAACTGCACAAATGGCATTTAATACAGGGGTGTTGACTTAAAAGAGCACTTTTTATTTGCCTCTGACCTGTCTGCAGGTGAGGTGAAAAGACTCTACAGCAGCATTTCTACAGTCATGGTGGAAAAACAGTCGCTCACTGCACTGACATCACTTTTTTGACTATGCAAAACAAAAATAACATTATCTACTTGTTCATCGTCAAAATAAAATCTGTTCTCCTCACACAAGTTAAAGGACACTTAAAACACTATCTGAAGAACTGCAGGCCTTACTTGCCTCAGTTAAGATTCAAAACACTGAAGAAGAATCTCCAGTCATCAGTTTGTGTCCTGAAGCACCGTGGACCTGGAGCAGGACAATGATTGAATAGCTAAAAAAAAAAACTAAATTCAATTCAATTCAATTTTATTTATATAGCGCCAAATCACAACAATAGTCGCCTCAAGGCGCTTAAAATTTGTACAGTAGATCGTACAATAATAGATACAGAGAAAACCCAACAATCATATGACCCCCTATGAGCAAGCACTTTGGCGACAGTGGGAAGGAAAAACTCCCTTTTAACAGGAAGAAACCTCCGGCAGCACCAGGCTCAGGGAGGGGCGGCCATCTGCTGCGACCGGTTGGGGTGAGAGAAGGAAACAGGATAAAGACATGCTGTGGAGGAGAGACAGAGATTAATAACAGATATGATTCAATGCAGAGAGGTCTGTGAACACATAGTGAGTGAGAAAGGTGACTGGAAAAGAAAAACTCAATGCATCATGGGAATCCCCCGGCAGCCTACGTCTATTGCAGCATAACTAAGGGAGGATTCAGGGACACCTGGTCCAGCCCTAAATATATGCTTTAGCAAAAAGGAAAGT
>VVHJ01037287.1:4609-15173 GCA_015107715.1 Tylochromis polylepis | reverse complement strand
TGACAGGAACAAAACAAAACAACTCTCCCTGATAACAAGACTGTTTTGGCTCTTCGTCCCTACCCTCACGGACACCTGCGTCAGCAGGAGGACTATTGAATTTTCACATATTGTGTGGAAGGTCACTCTCCCTCATGTTGAACACGGGATACGCACACATGCACACACACGTACACTAACACAGACACACACTCACCTCCCTCACCCGTTTCCAAACGCCTCCACTGCTTATTTCCACTCGATGAAGTCTGGCTTATCTGTGGACAGCGCCTGATATGGCTGCAGGCCCTGAGGCCTCATCAACATCGAAAGACTCTATACACCCCCTCACCTTCCCCTATTGCAAGTGATGTGCTATATGGTGTAAGATGTGTAAACATGTGCTTTCTTTGTGCTGAGGTGTGGGTTTTTTTTATTCTTCTCTCTCACTGTTCCCCTCGCCTTCCCTTCCCCTCCCTCCCCTAGGAGAACAGTTTGAGCAGAGGAGTTCTTTTTTTTCTCTCCTCTACTTTCCCATTGTGTTGTGCATTTCATGGTTTTCTTCCTGCAATCACCTGTTCTGACCTGTCTCCCCAATGTGATGTTTGTGAAATGTATGTATGGTCGGAAGAGGTTCAATTTCATTGCAGGCAACTGCAATGACAATAAAGGCTGTTCATTTATTCATTCATTCATTAGCAATTTGCCATTTTGAGTCTCTGAGGCTGGTTTTGTTTATTTAGCTGACACTTTGGTTAATCTGCATAAGAATTCTTTTTTTATCTCTGCTCACACAAATTAAACAAGATTTTGATAGATGGTCATTGCTTAATCTTTCTACTGCAGCTAAAATTAACTCAGTTAAAACGAATATTTTACCACAATTCTTATATCTTTTTCGGCATGTGCCAATTAATATTTCTCTTTCCTTCTTTAAAAAGATAAAATCTAGGATAAGACTGTCTATTTGAAACAAGAAAACACAGAGACTGTGGCGTCAGGTCCCACATAGACCCAAGATGTTAGGCGGAATGGCTTTGCCTAACATGTTGTTCTACTATTGGGCAGCCAACATAAGGAACTTGAGTTACTGGCTTCAGCATGAAAGCTTAGTCTCCTATGGCTAGTCGCTGAGGTAAATTCAGCCCATCCAGCAACACTGAAAGCTCTGTTGTCCTCACTCCGTTTGCCCACAACATGTCCTTAAACTAAAAAGTTTATTGTAGGCTCCTGTCTTAAAATATTGACCCAATTTAGACGCCACTTTGGTTTGCAAGGGCTCTCCATTAAAGCACCATTAATAGGGAATCATCTGTTTCACCCATCTCTACAAGATAGTGTATTCACTGGATGGGCCAGGTTGGGCATTAGGACTTTTGCAGATTTATATGTAGATTCAACTTTTGCATCTTTTGAACAATTGATCAAAAAATTCTCATTACCTACGAGCCATTTTTTTAGATGCCTCCAGGTTCAAAACTTTGTTCACTGTTCATTTGAAGATTTTCCTGTTCTCCCTAGCATCTATTTCTGCTAAACACTGTTTTATACAGTGTACGGTCCTACACTGCGCTCATTATACTCAGGCCTGGCTCGCTAAAATATATAACACAATGTCCCCATTGTGTAATAGGTGCCGTCATTCTTCTGCAAATTATGGTCATATGTTCTGGCACTGTCCATCTTTGAGGGTTTACTGATCTGGAATCTTCGATGCCCTGTCCAAGGTAACTGGGAGAAAAATTGTTCCAAATGCTCTGACTGCATTATTTGGTGTACCATCAGCTTCACTCAATCTATATCTGTGGCTGGATCTTGTTGAGGTGGTAATCTTCAGTTCCACCTTTTCATATCTATCATCTGAAGGTGGAGAAGATCAGACTGACCCTATCTAGTGCTGGGCACAAATTTGAAAAGACTTGGAACCCTTTTTTTCTCTTATATTGACAGCACATCTTGTCCTGTTACCTGAGCTTGTCTGGTGGGTGTATCACAAACCTTGATAATAATCCTTGTTCTCTTTATTATTATTACTATTTTTTAACTTCTTTATATTATCATTGTTGTTATTATGTATATATAATACATATATACATAATAATATGTATAATAATATGGGGGGGGGGGGTTAAAAAGATTCCAGTTCATCTCTTGTCTCCTTTCTAATAGTGTTCCCATGTACCCTTAATGCCACTGAATTCCAAAATCATTAACATACCATTCTTTTAAAATGTACTGTAATCTGCTTTTTTTTCTTCTTTTTTTTTGCAAACCAGATAAGAGTTTATCAAATAGTAACTGATAGGCTGGTAGAAATGAATCAAAGTTTTGAAATGGGCCTGCACTTGTCTTTTAAAAAAAAAAGCTCTGGAGACTTTTCTTTTTGATAAATGCATATAAGAGTTTTAATTTGTATCACATTTGCTGCATCATGCATTTTTTTGTAACTTATTCCTTAAAATGCATTGTGCAATTTATTTTGGTTAGGCCAGAAATAAAAAGAAGTTTCAAAACTCATGTATCAAATATGATGAAGTTGGCTTTAACAGGTTAAACTCAGAAAACTAGGAGTATATGGTAAATTGTGTAAGTGGGTATTGGACTTCCTATTTGGTTGGACAAGTACACATATAGCTGACAATGCCATCACACAAGGGAGTGTATGCAGCTCTATATGGCTTAAGAAAATGATGATGGTGATATATTTTAAATCTTTATAAAGTACTTTCTATATATTGAGAATACACACCACACTTGCAAGAATCATAGTGTCTAACTTAAGGCTTTCTGCCAAATTTAGACCAATAAATTATTACAGTGATCTCAAAGACCTTTGGTGACCCCACTCTACATCATAACAAAGTTTCACAATTTATTCAAAGCTTTTAGTTATTGTGTTTACAGACCAAATGACATACATGCATGCACATACACACTACCAAAAACATAATGACCTTAGCAAAGGTGGTTAAGTCTGATTGTGTCATTGTCACCCATTCCTCCCTGAAGATTTGTTAAACCATTGAGCCACTTTCTTTTCTTCCTGAAAAGAAAATCAAAACGAATATCAGAAGGGGCAATAGCACACAACTATTGTCTTGATCTATGATCAACAGCAATTCAAAGAAAAATATATATTTACAGATGGGTCCAGAGAGATCCAGAGACAGCATGCAAGTACTGCTTTTTATATTCCTCAATAGGTAGCAGTGAAGAATAGAACAGATCTTTTTTCAGGATACAGCATTAAACTAATGGGAATAATGTTTAAACTACAGTACGTCAAAGAAAATAACCAAAATCAAAGTTCCATCATACATATAGCTTTTCAGCACTTTTCAATCAGTCTGGAAAATTATCATGTAGACAGGATATTATTTACCACATCTTTCACATGCTTTTGGAATTCCACAATAAGGTTTTAGAAATGTAATTTATCTGGATTATTGCGCATGTAGAGTTGAAGGGAATGAAAAGGTGGACTTGTTGGCAAAAAACAAATGCACATTTCATTAAAATGATAGGAAATTAACAAAGATCTATTGTTAAGCAGAGTTTAGGTTAAAAAATATCATTAAGAATCATATATGGAAAATTTGGCAGGATTATTGGTGTATATAGCTAACACAGGAAGACATTACACAATATCCAAAAGGGGTTAAATATAATAAGGCAGGAACTCAAAGAACACGATGCTTATTACGCTGTTGAAAAGAGGACATATAGGATTAAACCATATACTCCATAGAATAGCCAAACACTCAACAGGTCTCTGTCTTTACTGTAATACACCAGAAACCGTTAAAAATGTTAAAACCATTAAAACCCAACTGCATTAAGTATCAGGGAGAGAGATGGGAATTAGTTATATTTCCCACCCCACACTGTTCTCCAGCCACACGCCACTACCGTAGGTGGCAGTAATGCATCTGTAAGTTGGTTTTCCAATCGCCATTAACGTCCGAAGAAAAAAAAAGGAAACGGAAGAAGAAGGTTAGTGGGAAAACAGTTCTGTGGGACCAAGATGTAAGAACTTATTTACTGTGGTACGTAAGTTTGCTGGTAGCAAGCATTATCATTGAATTTTATCTTTCATCTGTTGCATCGTTTTGGGTGCATGCTTCAAAGACGATGAGAATTGCATTATGAAAAAAAGATAAACGTGGTAAGGTTGAGCAACATGAGAACTTTGACATTTTTGTTTTTTATGACCTTTTACTTACTATTCATAAGATATAACACACCTCTATTTGTATGTGACGCAGCGTGACTCACTCATTTTCTTAAAAAAAAAAGAAGCTAGTGTCAGTGTATCAGGACGTTAACGAATCACACAGCCTAAGCTCCTCGTTTAGCGTAGGTTGAGCCAAAGTCTTTCTTCTTGAACATGTAACATATTCTTAGTTTGAAATGCGTAAGTCATGAGTAAACAGTTTAACTCAAATTGTTCCAGAACGGACACACGGTTCCCCTTCAGTCGACTCACTTCGTATTAGATATCACGCTGCCCTGGCTGAAGACGCCTCTATTCACAGCTGCGATTACGTATGTGGCTCCCTGTCGTCTCGTCATCCCTCAGTTCTTACACTTTTTTTTTCTTACACTCTTCACCTCGATAAAGAACGCCTATGCTGAATTGGGCTAGTTAGCTCTGTTGTCCGCTGGCTTGAAGTTAGTTTAACTGCCCCTGTTGGTTTTCTGTTAGCGCTGAGCAAGCGCGTGCGCGTTCGCGTTCGCTGTCCGTTCCACTTCAGGGACTGCAGTGAGCTCTGCTGTCAGATGGAGGCAGTTTAGGAAGTCTGTGTTACAGCTGGTTAGTGGGCAGCTCTTGCTCGTTTTGTTGCTGTTGGTCCGTGAGCCAGCTGCGGAGGAGAGGGAAGTTCTAACATATGGAAAGCTGAAGTAAAACAGAGTGTTAAACAATGAAAATTGTCACTACAGCCCCTGGCTGTGCTACTTATGCTTTTTTTGTTTGCTTGTTTTTTAATCTTTGAGGCTGTAATCAAAGTTACTTTCTTTGCTTTCCATCCACTTGCAAAAGTGAAGCCATTCCTCTGTTTCAGAGACTTTGAGAGCTATCCATGCTTTCATTTCATCTTGCCTCGACTTTTGTAATAGTCTTTATTTAGGTGTCAGTCTGTCATCGGTCAGCTGACTGCAGCTGGTCCAAAAGGTTATTAACTGGCACACGCAAGCAAGACCACATGTCTCCCATACTAGCATCCTTACACTGGCTGCCAGTCAGTTTTCGGATTGGTTTTAAGATTTTATTATTTGTTTTTGGTTTTTTTTAAAGGTATTGCATTGGTTAGCACCCTCATACCTTTCTGATCTTTTGAACTGGTACACTCCTTCAAGATCATTGAGGTCTGCGGACCAGCTGCTCCTAGCTGTCCCAAGGTCTAGATTAAAGCACAGAGGAGATCGGGCCTTTGCTGTGACTGCTCCTAAACTATAAAACAAACTGCCTCTTCACATCAGGACCTCCCCAACAAAGCAGAATGAGTTCTGACTACTTTCATTTGTCTTTTCTTACTCAAATTTTCTCATTTTATGTTTCCTTTCTTAAATTTTGTCATGTCTTTCTATGTTTTTATGACATTTGATTTTTTTTTTAAATGTACAGCACTTCAGTCAACAGCTATTGTTTTAAATGTGCTATATAAATAAATTTGACTTTGACTTTTGTCATGGTTCACTCGTTCCCGGTGAACTCAAAATGCAGTCAGGATCTTGGAGGACTCCACAGCAGGGCATCTTGCGTGGGTGAAAACCCCTCTTCCCCCCTCTGTTTGACTAAAAAGTGTACATCCCTTTAGTCTCTACCACTCAAAGGAGCGGTTGGTGTGTAGGCTGCCCACGGAGTGCTAATTTAGAATCTTCTTGTGCAGCATTTTTGCTTTGTTCCTTTTGGTATTCATTCCAGATCTCTACCAACTGCCTTTGGGTTGTATGCCTCGCCCTTCTTTTTCTAAACATGAGCACCATCTCCATGTCCAAAGAGCTCTAGTTTCATCTCATATGAGCAAAGGAAGTGCTACCAGTGTGTAGACTCTTTCTCCAAGTTATCCTTAGCATACTTCAGTCTGGCTTGAAGGTGTCTCTTCTGCAGGAGTGTAGTTTTTCTTGCTCTGCATTCTCACAGTCTGTTCCTGTACAGGGTTCTGGTGATTGTCTTCAATGAGGTGAAAATTCCCAACTTGGATAAGTCATTGACTAGTGTCATGGCAGTTGTTCTGAGGTTTTTAGACACCTCTTATTAGTTTTCTTTCCTGAGTCATTGAAATCTTTCACAACCTACCTCTGCCAGATTAGTTCTGTACTGTGTGACTCTCTTTGAATTTCTTGATATTTTGCACTCGAATTCTTGAGACTTGGAAACGCTGCTATAGCTTTGTATATCCATCTTAGTTTAACAAATACCACACATTATCTGAAATTAATATTTAACTTTTCCATACTTTTGTTGTTCTACAGTAGTTAAATTACTTAGCTGAGTTAGGTGTTGTTTGTTGTACCCTTTATAAATTCATAAATTTGAATATATAGTTTGTTAGTCTGTAATGAAATAATCAAAATACTTTTTAAGCTAACAAACCCTTAAAACTGAACCTTCTTATTTTATCAAATTTTGCTTATATTTATATAAAATTTAATTTTGAAATTACATCAGAATAATGTAAACATCAGAACAACTTCATCCAAAAATTACCTTTTTTGCCATTACTGCTGTTGTTGCGGGAAAGTCAATACGACCACCACAGATGGTTCCAGAGAGTTTGGAATTCTAGGAGGTGTAGCATTAGTCAAGTATCTCACTGTCTTTACAATATTTTTATAAAGTTTTAGTTTCTACCCCCACGCAGGGAGGAATTATAGCATCATCTGAAAATCCTAGAGGCCCTTTCACATAGGACACGGCATGCTCTGCAATGGCTGCTGCGCTCTGCTTGTATGTCATTTTTTGCACCCACTCTATAGCTACTTTTTTCATTAGTACCTACTGAGATCAGCCCACAACAACCAAATTCAGATCGACAGGTTTTCCATTACAATTGAGTACCACCTAACGTGCATGGTCGTTGTTATAGCAATGTGGCCAAGCATCCCATGACATGAATCCTACAATAAATGTGGACGTCAAGGCAATGATATACCTGCTGCTCAATCTATGGCTTTTTGTCAGACTCGGGGGATGTTGGGTTTTTTTGTTGGTTTTTTTTTGTTGTTTTTTTTCCGTCGTTGCCAGGTTTAAAAAAAGGCAGTTTTGATTTGCGTAAATGAGACGCTCTCATGACTCATCGAATTATGCCACTGATCAGCCAGTTGGTGGCATGCAGTCTGATGATGTCACGTTTTAGTACCTGCTCAGATCAATTTGAAACCCCGGCTGAGCAGTTTTAGTAACTTGTACCAGGTACTATGACCTAATGGAAACCTCTAATCGTCGATCCGAGTAGGTACAAATGGAAAAGAGGCTATGTACTAGATGTGCCTGCTCCCTCTCCTTCCAAAACATGTGTCACTCATCCATAAAGAAGAAAGCTTTGCAACTATCCTTACTAGTGAAGAGTGTTTGGTTTCCACAACACTGCTTTCTTCCCAAGGTCCCCAAACCTGTTGAATGGAATGACTTACTCAAGGGCTCTAGAGGTCCCCATATATGCAGGGAAACTTGTGTCATAAAGTTCACTGAACTCAGATGTGCACAGAATGTTTTCGTTGCGTGGTTGAACTTAGCGTGAATGTAGGCTTCATTTCTATTGGTCATGCGAAAGTATATCACAGTGCACAGCAGCATGCACAAGGAATCCTCGCTGGCGCGCTTGTGCTGTGCTTTGTTCAGTACAGCTGGAAAACTTTCCAGGATTCCAAGTTTATCCAGTCCACACAAAGTGCTCTGCCTCCTGTATCATAGGTGTATGTAAGCGTACACACTGAACACAATGAATGAAGGGTTAAAGGGTTTGTCTGTGCTACATACAGCTGGATCATGTTTGTTCCTTCTCAGACCATTGTCGGCCTTCTGCTTGGTCATTTCTGATTTGTATAAAAAAATTTATCGTCCAAAGTTTGGACATATCATGATTGCTGTGAAATTTCTACCTCATATATCAAAAATGTTTTTAAAAATTGATCTATTGTTAAATATATGCAGATTTTTTCATTTTGAGACCTACTGCCCTGGGGGAGTCTAATAATTCAGGTGAAGTATATATTAAGAGAATGTGCAACTAGTCACCTAATTTATTTATTTACTTTCATTTATTTATTTATTTGTCTTGTTTCCTAGACAAGAGGAGTGCTTAACTGAAGTCATCATTTGAAAGGCTGCTCTTCAGGCAATACTTTCTGAATGTCCCAACAGCCAAGGAAGGCTCAGTACTCCAGGACCTCAGGACAGCCTGGTTCACCTGACAATTGGAACGCAAATCAGGGTAGCCTTTGTGCATCTTGAAAAATCTGAAGTGACTTGTAGTCAAGAAAGCAGTGCACAATCCCCAAAAGTTCCATGGAATCCGCTATCTACAAAAATCACAATTGTGCACTGAATTACAGCACCCCAAACCCAAGGATTTTGCATTTAGTTTGCATAGCAGTGACTATCAAACAAAAAGAAATGCTTGCTTGAGTTCATCAGCACATGTCCTTGTTCAACACCAAGGAATATCCTCTCTTGAGAACTTTGTAAGACAGCCTGCTTACAAAAGTGGAGAACTTGTAAGCAGTGGAATTTTCCACTGAGACTTTAACTCAACATTTCCTAAAAGTTTCTAATGGACATTGCTGGACTGAAGCAAGGGATGGAATCTGCTCCACTTCACAGAGAGAGAGCCCAAATGTCTTCTTTACAAGATCAATCTTTTTCTGTACCTGAGAACAAGGTCTCCACATCATCCCCACTGTTTTACATCTTGCCGAAAAGGGAATCTGCTAATTTCAAATCTTTAAGTAGAACTTCCAAGATTGAACACAATGTTGATGATTTTTCAGATGAAAGATGTTCTGAGAATCAGGAAGTGGGAAGTTTCCGAAATTGTGGGCAGAAGAAACAAATCCTAGATCATTCAGAAGGAACTCTTTCCACCCCTTCTCAGAAGGTCTCCCCTTCTCCTCTCAGGAATCAGCCAGCCAAAGGTGAAGTCTTGGAAGCTGAAAAAACAAAACCAATGACAAATGATCAAATATTGGACTTTATTGAGAAAGAGGTTGCGTTACTAAGGTCGGGTTCAAGAAAGGAGGATTGTATCGAGCGGCAAAGATTCAGCCCTGTTTTTACTGAGCAGTGCACTACTGCAACTGGACAAGAAAATGATGTGAAGGGAAGCAAAGGAATTGAGTTATCTCCCAAGTCTAAAGAGAAATGTGAGATATCTGCATCAGAGAAACATTTAGCAGGTACACTAAACTCTGCTGTAGACAGCTCAAGACATGTTCTTAAAAACGTTGAGAAGTGTTCCAGTGTAAATTTTACCAGTATTAAAAACATGACCTTGTTTTATTGGTAACTTTCATCTCTTTACATCCACAGATTATCAACATGTCATCTTGGAGGTTGCTCCCACTTGCATAAATAATGAAGCAGATCATCCAGTGATTGTGACAGCAGTTTCTGGAGTCACCTTGCCAGAAAAGACTGAGAAGTACCCAAGATTAATGGTCAGCTGCAGTTCCTCACATGGTGATTGCGAGAGACTCAAAGAAGCAGAAGGCACTGGAGATCAAGATGAAAATGTAAACAAAAAGAAGAACATTGAAGACCAACAGTATTGCCATGTTGAATATAAGGAGGCAGCTGCACTTTCCAGCCTTGATTCATTAACTGATAGAACTGAGATCGACAATACACAATCAGTCTCTCTGAACCGGGGGGAGCAACCGTTGTGCAACCAAACAAGTTATTATAATATGGAGGAGGATGCAACTGGTGTGTGTCTACAGACAGATTTAAGCACATCTCTTCCTTTGAATAAAGTCAACAAAATCACCCCTCCATCTAGTCCTGAAGGTGCGGATACATCCTTTGTTGCAGTTTTAAATTATCCAGAATATGAACAGATTTCAGACACTGAAGAATTATCAAAGCTGGACATGCATCTTCTAGACACAAAACAAGAGGAAATAAGGTTTGCAGACCCTTCAAATGAAGATATAAGTGAAGAAAATCCAGAAGTTCAGAATATGGCTGAGGAGATGCCTTCACTTCCATGTGATGTGTCTGAAGCCAGTATTACGCAGTATGGACATGTGCAAAGTCAGGCCAAGATTCCAAAGAACCAGATGTCACAAAAGACAGAAACACTTGGCATAGCACAACATTGCTCTTGTCCATGTTTTGTTGAAACTGAGGATGGGTTTGAACATGTATTATGTCCTAAATGTGACGGTGAGAAACATTTAGGTTGGCAAACAGGCTGCTCTTTGAGCCCCCTTTCTGTTACAGAAGATCAAGAGGAGACTGATGAGGACAATGATTGGCTTGTTATGCCTTTAAGCATATTAGATGTTAAATGGGAAGCAGCAGATGATGGCCAGGCTGACCCAGAAACAGTTTCACAATATGATGGTGAGCATGAAGACCAAG
>VVHJ01037285.1:0-11573 GCA_015107715.1 Tylochromis polylepis | reverse complement strand
GAAAACAATGACACATTTTAGTCATGTGATCCAGTCATGTGACCAATTCAACTAAGATGGCGGACGGCATTGTACAGCAGTTGTTTTGTTTGCTCTCAATTTTGACGGCCCTATTAAAGATTAATATCAGTTTGTACATGCTCCAGATAGCTTTTCTTCAAAGAAGAGGGAATGTAAAGTAAATAAGTAAATAAACGGCAGACGGAAATGATGCAGGTCGAATCGTCTTACGTTTCACGCATGCGCGGTACAGGAACGTAAGCATTTTCAGTGTGGATGAACAACTCTTCGGAAATGATTGAAAACGACAGTGTGGACGCGGAGCGTTTTTAGACGAAAACGCCATTTTCAAATTTATCCGGATTAGTGTAAACGTAGCCTTAGAGTGGCGGCCCCCAAGTTGTGGAATGCTTTGCCTCCATCTTTACGTTGCCTTGATTGTATTTATTCTTTTAAACAGCAGCTAAAGACTAATTTATTTAGACTGGCTTTTAATTAGATTTGTGCTATATGATCGATCGTGTTGTTTTTGCACATCTGTTTTATACTATCGTGAAGCACTTTGCGGTTCTTGTCCTGTGAAGAGTGCTATATAAATAAAGTTATTATTATTGTAGGTGACACTCATTCTGTCAGATCCTCAAACAACCCCACCACAAAGAACCTGAAGCATCTCTAGCTGAGTCTAAGCAATTTAGATGTTGTTATAACAAAGAGCAGAAAGACGTAGGGAAAATCATTGTACTAAATTTCCTGAAGACTGCAATAGCTTCTGGTAGAGCATGCAGCTGCTTTATTGAGGGCCCAGTGAAAATATATTTGGCCCATTCCATTTCAAATCATCACACTGAAATAAAAACTTTATGGGCCAAAGTTTGGATATAGATAATGATTGCACCAAAATTTTAGCTTTAAATAGCACAGTGATGCCGTGAGTAGCACTGTTGCCTCACAGCAAGAAGGTCCCGAGTTTGAATCCACCATTTAATCTGTGTGGACCAAGTCTGTGTGGGTTCTCTTCAGGTCCCTCCAGCTTCCTCCCATAGTCCTGAGACATGCACCTTAAGGCCCTTTCACATCGGACACGGCATGCGCTGTGCTCACCGCTAACTAGAGCGAACGACCCAAAATTTGTGTTACGCTGGTCGCTGCGCTCTGCTTGTACATTGTTTTTATTGCGGTCGCTATACATGTAGTAGATGCGCCTGCTCTATGTCATTTCAAAACATGTATCTCTCTGACTTTGTATCCTCTATGAGAGTTTGATGATGGTCAAATGTTTAATAAAAAAAATGTATCACTCATTTATAAAAAGGAAAGCTTTTAACTCCCCCTTTTAACTAACTTTTGACTAGTGAAGAGTATGTCGTTTCCACAACACTCCCACACCGAGCCGTTGAAAAGGCTCTGGAGGTTCCTGTATAAGCACGTAAACCTGTGAGGAAATGTTCACCGAACTCTGATACACACAGAAGGTTTTCCTTCATCGTGTGGTTGAACTTAGTGCAGCGGAAACCGTTATTGCAGGGAGCAAACAATAGACACGAATGGGTTTCAGAGTGCAGCGCTGCGTCCAATGTGAAAGGGCCTTTAGGGGGGTTTAGGCTAACTTTTCTATTCAATTGAATTTTATTTATATAATGCCAAATCACAACAACAGTTGCCTTAAAAAACTTTATAATGTTTCTTAAGGCAACTATTACCCAACAATAATAGAGAGAACCCCCAACAGTCAAATGACCCCCTTTGAGCAAAGCACTTTGTAACAGTAGGAAGGAAAAATTCCTTTTAAGAGGAAGAAACCTCCAGCAAAACCATGTCAGGGAGGGGCAGTCACCTGCTGCAACCGGTTGGGGCTGTACTCGACCTAAAACTCTTAGAAATATGGGGTCTAAGCAGATTCTTACTCTGGATGGCATTAACTTTGCCCTCCACACTGTGAGGAACCTTGGAGTCATTTTTGACCAGGAGATGTCCTTCAATGTGCATATTAAACAAATATGTAGGACTGCTTTCTTCCATTATCCAATATCTCTAAAATTAGAAACATCCTAATAATTAGAGTGATGCTGAAATACTAGCTCATGTACTTATTACCTCCAATAACAGACCTTGAGCTGATCCAAAATGCTGCAGCAAAAGTACTGAGAAGGACTAGAAAGAGAGAGCATGTTTCTCCCATACTGGCTTTTCTTCACTGGCTCCCTGTTAAATCCAGAATCTAATTTAAAATCCTTTTCATCACATACAAGGTTTTGAACAAT
The DNA here is from genome assembly GCA_015107715.1 of Tylochromis polylepis. NCBI lineage: Eukaryota > Metazoa > Chordata > Actinopteri > Cichliformes > Cichlidae > Tylochromis > Tylochromis polylepis. Next base: position 9,309 of record VVHJ01037285.1, on the reverse strand, counting down.
CAGGCCCCACCTGATCTTAAAGACCTCATAGTATCGCATCACCCCAATAAAGCACTGCTCTCAAACTGCTGTTTTACTTGTGGTTCCTAGTATATTTAAAGTAGAATAGGAGTCAAAGCCTTCAGTTTTCAGGCCTCTCTTCTGTGGAACCCAGTTGGGATTCGGAATGGACTGGTTCTTATATATCACTTTTCTACTCTACTGGAGCACTCAAAGTGCTTCAAATTGGACTTAAAACTGTCCTTTTTTCATAAAGCATATAGTTAGGGTTAGGTGACCCTGTATCCCCTCTTAGTTAGTTAGGCCTAGGCTGGTGGGGACTACTGAGTGTTTCGTCTACACTCACTTTTTAATTACAACCCGAATTCCAGAAAAGTTCTTTAAATTTGAACAAAATGAAAACTAAAAATCACATGAGCTAATATTTTATTCATAATAGAACATAAATAATATAACAAATGTTTACACTGAGAAATTTTTTAATTTTATGCACAAAAACGGGTCATTTCAAATTTGATGCTTGCTATAGGTCTCAAAATAGTTGGGTCAGGGGCATGTTTACCATGGTGTAGCATCTCCTCTTCTTTTCAAAAGAGTTTGTAGACATTTGGGCATCGAGGTTATGAGTTTCTGGAGTTTTGGTGTTGGAATTCGGTCCCATTCTTACCCGATATAGGTTTCCAGCTGCTGAAGAGTTCGTGGTGGTCTTTGACGTATTTTTCGTTAAATGATGCACCAAATGGTCTCTGTAGGTGAAAGCTCTAGACTCTAGGCAGGCCAATTCAGCACCCAGACTCTTCTTCGACGAAGCCATGTTGTTGTATAGCATATAGTGTATAGCTCCAGTATGTAGTTTTCCATTGTCCTGCTGAAATAACACAAGGCCTTCCCTGAAATAGCCTCAAACCTTTATATACCTTTCAGTAGTCATAGTTTTAGCCATTTGTGCCCCCCCCGTGTCATCTTATTTGGGAACCTTAGCAGGCATCATATTTAAAAGGAGCTCATTTATTGGATGAAGGTGTACAATTTCTCAGTTTAAACATTTGTTATGTTATTTATGTTTTGTTGTGAATAAAAAATTGGCTCATGTGATTTTAAAGTCTTTCAAATTAAATGAATGTCCCAACTTTTCTGGAATTTGGGTTGTATTCATTTTTAATAAACTCTGGCTCTCCTCCACAGTGTCTTTTGTCTCGTGTCTCTCCCCTCACCCCAAACCGGTTATAGCAGATACCTGCCCCTCCCTGAGCCTAGTTCTGCAGAAGGTTTTTTCCTGTTCAAAAGGGAGTTTTTCCTTCCCACTGTTGCCAAGTGCTTGCTCAAAAGGCGTTCTTCTTGCTCAAAAGGCGTTTCTGTTATAGAAAATATAACAGCTGACAATTTTTAAAAGCCTAAAAATATTGGGTTCTGCTTTTTGGCCCTTACAGGCTTACCACAGGCTGATTCCTGGCAGATGAAGTTTCACACTCGCCTTCTTTAGTTCTAGCAGTATAAATGTGACCCTAGCCTACAGTAATCAAGACTCAACTTACTTTCTTGGCCCGGCTCGTGTCCAAACAGCTGGGAGACGTGAGGAGGCTGCTGGAGCTGTGGCTGCAGCATAGCTGTCTGCTGCTGCTGCACGGCCTGCTGGTTCTGATGCTGGTTCTGCAAATGCTGCTTATGTTGCATCTGATGCTGCTGTTGCATGAAGTGCTGCTGCTGCTGCTGCTGTAGATGCTGTTGGTGCATCTGCTGTTGATTCTGCTGTTGCTGCTGTAACATCTGCATTCTTTGCTGCTGAAACTGCTGCAGCTGTTGTTGCAGCACCTGCTGCTGCTGCAACTGCTGTAGTCCAGGCCGTAAGAGCTGCTGGGGTCGCAGCTGCTGCTGGGAGAACACATGCTGCTGCTGCTGCTGGGAAAACATCTGCTGTTGGTGTATTTGTTGCTGCTGCTGCTGCTGTAGGAACTGCTGCTGCTGCTGTAGTGGCAACTGTGGGAACCCTTGTTGTTGAGCAGCCTGTGACTGTTGTTGTAGCTGCATAATCTGATGTTGCTGCTGAAGGTGCATCATGGGGTGCTGTGGTTGCTGTGATAACTGCTGATGTTGTTGAGCGACCTGGTGGGACTGCTGCTGTTGTAGTAATTGCTGCTGCTCGGCCGTCAGGGGCTGACCGGTCACTTTCGACTGATTGAAGAGAAGAACACTGGTGCTGTTCAGGGTCTGAGCATGACTCTGATTCGTCTGCTGCTCCAGTGGCTTTGTTTGATTGGCAGACTGGATAATCTACAAAAGAGATGATCAAAAGAAATGGGAAAACGTGAATTTGCTGGGGGAACAGCAAATTGAGGATGTTTTTAAAAAGAAAGCCATGAGGAGCACATCTGGAAACATGCCCACTGTGAGAGACAACTCAAGGAGCATGACCCCCTAGTGTCATGTTGCTTAGCTAACTGTTGTCTAGAGTCAGACTTTCCATACAACTTTGTGTTCTCGAGCAGCCTGTCAGTCACTGATAGTCTGTTGGACAAACTGGTGACTGTGACTGACACAGATCAAAACATTTATTTCTATTTTATTTGAACAAAGCCAAATCACAACAGCAGTCACCTCAAGAAAAACAAGGTGAAGTACCTTAATCTAGGCTGACCTGCCTGCTGCTTATCCGAGACAGCCCAGAGCTCCTATTGGTCCTCTGTCTTTATGTTTTGTTTGATCCCAAAACTTGGAATTCTTTCCAAAAATCTAAAAATCTTTTTTCTTTTTGGTCTCCGATTTAAATGCATTTGTATGAGATTAAGTCTCTTATTTTTACTTTGTCTTGATGATAACATAACTATTTATACATTTACATGACATCACTACAGTCTCCATATAAAAGGACTTGATCACCATGACATCCCCCGATGGTTTGTAAGCCTAATGCCACCTTAACTTTTTTTCAAACCAGATATCACAAGTGCAGCATAAGATCTGAATGAGAAACTAACAAAGCATGATTTATGGTCCAGCAGAGGTTGGGAGCTTGTAGCCTGCTCTGCTGCAGACAGCCCATCTGTCTGCAGAGAGCTCTGCTGTCGCTGGAGGCAGCGTACAATGTATGCGTTCCAGCCACAAAGAAGAGTGAAGTTCTAACATCCAAAGAGCTGAAGTGAAACTGAATGTTAAAAAAAAAGAAGAAAAAAAAAAAAGAAATTTGTCACTGCAGCCCATCTGCGTTCTTCATGCTGGACTTTTTAATGTTTCAAGGTTTTTTGTTTGTTTGTTTTTTTGGAGTTCCCGTTCCCAGTGAACTCCGCTATCACTTCCTGCTCTGTTGTGACTCACTTCTCAACTAATCAACAATGGGCAGACTCTTACATTATTTGCTTCCAGTGATGCGCAGTCAGGATCATGGAGGGCTGCAACAGAGAATGTCTGCAGTGGGTCAAAACCCCTCTCCCCCCTCTGTCCAATCGTTATTGTGTACATGGACGGACAGTTCTGTCCATTCAAGACTTGTAACCTGAAGTCTTTATTAGATCATAAGGTGATTGTGATCATAGAAGAGGCTGCCTTTCCACAGATTTCTTATACCAGTGTTTCTCGACAGGTGGGTTGCAACCCAAAAGTGAGTTTTTTGTATTGTCATACTGTCATATTATGTTCTACTATGTCAGATTCAAACTGCAAAATATTTTCATTCACCAAATTTCAGAAGCTGAAAATTTTGGGTACTGAAGGTGATGGTGTGTCCTGAAGCCAGACAAGTTGAGAACCACTGTTCTATACAATCAGATTTGGAAGCTAAGTCCAACTTTTACATACAGAATATGGTCAAAATTTGTCATATGGTGCACAGCAGAGTGTAACCTGTATTGGTCACTAGTAAAAATGCTGGTAAAAAACCCCTACGGCCTGCTTAGAACCCCCCATTAACCTAATGTGCATGTACATTAGAAGAAGTACCCAGAGAGAACCCACACAGGCTCCCCTTCTGATTTTTGTTTCCGTGAGTATTTTAATGTACTGCTACTCATCCAGACTACATCCAGGAAACTTCAAGCTACGCGGGCAGGAACAGCTGTGACTGGTATGCTATATGTAGCTGTGTGGTCAGGTGGGCTCTAGGGAGTGCTAGACTTGCTTCTCATTCCATTTGACGGAGCATGCATTTTTTGTATCGGTTGATCAGATTAACCGTGGGAAGTCAAAATCATGATATCATGAGATTCAAACTTGAGTTGACGTGTGCAGTCTCATGGAGCATCTATCCACTCAGCATAAATCACCACCCAAGACACAGTGAACATCTCAACGAAATGTTCTACGCACCCTGTGCTCCCACTTTGCAGTACTATCCAAAGATTCCATCTATGCTCTTCTAACCACAGTACAACTCTTAAGGTTTACACCCCTGTCTGTAACAGCTACTGTCCCCCTCTCTTACTTTCTTCAACAGCATATATGTGTCACTGTCACTGTGCAAAAAGTGACTGAAAATGTGAAATGGAACCTACCAACACAGAAAACAAATAACCACTCAAAGCACACTCAGAGTGTGAGCTCCTTTACCATGGTGTCCTCTCTAGCCAACATAAGAGTGTTGGTGAGACGTGCTGCTGCTCAGTGGAAGCAGGCTGTGTTTCTTACATGAACGCTGGCTGCTCGATTGGCAGGCTGCATGTCGGAGTTGTTGGTGATGTTGCGGAGCGTTCTAACGGCCGGGCTCCACCCTGGCATGCTCTCTGGAACGGATACACCTGAAGGGCCGAGAGAAGTGGCATCTTCATTGACAGGGTATTGCATCAGGAATAACAATGGTCTTGAAAACAGAAATCATACAATTTAATACACTGTGCTCAAAGTGTAAGAAAAACAGAAGGAAAATATATTGATGATATTTACTTTTTTAAACATTATTAGAATGTTCTGGGCATTTTTCACTTTATTGGACAGTGCAGACCTGGAGAGCAGACAGGAAAGAGAGTGTGTGTAAACAAATGTAAATGTAAACAAAATCAACACTGAGTTTGGCTCTGCTAGCTGCTCTCCCAGCGTACTAAAGTCTGTGAGCTCACCCTACTTACCTCAGCATCAGGGAATTTTCTATGGCATGTTTTCAGACATATATGTCAAAGTTTTATTTAGAGAAATGCTCAATGACTGACCGAAATTTTCTTGGCCAATTCCGACTTGCAATTTTTTTTCTAAGAGTGACCTGCTGATTCTGATTTTCCTGGTTGGCCTGCTTAGTACTTGGATGGGAGACTGCCTGGGAATACCAAGTGCTGTAAGCTTGGGGTTTTTGTAGCTCAGGAGGTGAGCAGGACATCTACTAATCAGAAGGTTGGTGGTTTGATCCCTGGCTGCTCCAGTCTGCATGCCAAATACCCTTGAGCAATATACTAACCCCAAGTTGCTCTCTGATGCATCCATTGGACTGTGAATGTTAGATGGAAAGCACATGCATAGTAAAATCAGAGAAAAAGTTCTCGTGTGAATGAGGTAAGTTGCATGAGTGATCTGAGTGCTCAGGTAAAGTAGAAAAATGATATATAAGAACCAGTCCATTTACAAACAAAAAATCTACTTTTCTTCAATGCAAAAAATTATTTTCATAATAAAAGAAATTCTTGCACTTTAAAATTTCCCACAGACTGCACTCATTTACAGGATCTTTTCTCAGTGAAACATCTGAAAATGCAGTGCTTCAGGCAGCACCATATACCTCTCTGCAACCAATTTCCTGCTAATGACTAGCAACAACCATTCACAGAATACACACTTTTCCCCAACAACATGTGGCTGCTGGGAATCACTGACGGGTCCAGTATGAATGGAGTTTTAGGTAGCGACTGCCACCAGCTTCTAACAACCACTAACTGACTTGTCAGGGAAGACTGATTTTCCCCTTGTGACTGGTGATTACCAGGTCGTCACAAAGCAGGCCCAAATCACTAATTGCTTCCCTGAGGAGACTGCTGTTGTGATTTGGTGCTATATAAATGAAACTGAATTAACCTGGTTTACTTGCTGCAGTTCAACTATGAACCAGAGGTCTCTCAATTTACAGTTATTTATGTTAGCGAAGGATGTGAAGCTACACAAATCCAATGCTCTTTCTGTTGCGCACATGATGGTTAACAGTGTTGCATTAATTTTTATTTCTGCAAATACAGCAGCAAATACTTCTCATACTATCTGACATTTCTCAACACAGTGTGCAAGAGTATCTAATGCAGGCCTGAGCTACAAACCAGGTTTTTACAAACCTACCTTGCTGTGTGGAGTGAGCGATGGTGGCAGCAGCAGAGCGAGCCTCTGCAGGCACGGCACCTCCACTGCCAGGCACAGGAGGCACATTCGCACATAGGTTGATCAGCCCGCTGCCTGTGGACGACACTGGGTCTTTGATGCCGGGCGGCCCGCTCTGACGCCTGGCTGTGCCAGTTGTAATAGGGGGTGCTGGGGTGACCACTTCAGCCGGCGTCCAGTTGAGGTTGGTACCCTCCTTCTCTGTGGAGGAGTCATCGTCGGAATCATCAAACATCCGTTCGCTGCGGTGCTCAGGTTTGCGTGGAGAGGTTGGGGAGACAGAATTCAGTCTTTTGGGTCCTGGTCGTCTGCGGGGGCTGGACTCCTCATCTGATGAGCCACCGCTGGACAGCCGGGATCGCTGGGGGCTGTAACTTCCATCAGAATGATGGTTGTATGACTCTGCTTCACTCTCCTCCTCTTCCTCTGGCTCCACATATGTGAGTCTGGGGTGATAGAGTGCCTCCTCCTTCCTGGCTTTATCTTTAAATGGTGAAGAGAGGGACAGGTTATTACGGATCTTCTGACTGACTTATAACAGCTCACAGTGATTACTAGCAGCTCCATTATTGGTCAGAATAAATGAATAAGGAAAATGAATTGATACTGGGAGCAGGCATAAACTTTCTTTGTGCTACAAAAATAGTGAAAATGCACCTTTTAAATTTTCTATAGAGCGCAGGCACGTCTCTCAGTATTTTAGTCAGAAACCAAAGATATTCAGTTCAACATACAATGTTAAACAGAAAAATAGAGTCTGAAGAAGCTGATATTTAACAACTTGCTTTTAAAAGAACAACAACTTGATAAAAAAAACATCATTAGACTGCCTGCACTGATGTTACCTTTAACAGAATCTGTGATCCAGTCAGGGGTGACAATCTTGATGCCGGAGTGCTTCAGAGCACACTCAAATTTAGCCTGGAGACAAATATATATAATCAAATATGATCTGTAGTGAAAATAAATAAGTGAACCTATGAAAAAGTCAGATATGACTTTGTGTCAAGAAGAAAGTAACAGCTAACACCATATCAGCACTGATGGCAAAGAATGAACTCTGGCACCAAGCTAGTTTAGACTCAACTCCATGAAGCGCATATACTCACCCCTTTTGGTTCCTTCAATACTAAATGAGTGACCTTCTTGTTTAAATTAAGCTGGCATTCTCCTCCATAAAAGGTTATGTAAGCCCACAGGGCATTGAGATCATCAGGAAGCTGTGTACAAACACAACAAACGAGCTTCACATTTTTCAGAAGTGAGTACACACAGAACATACACAATCCACATCTTCACTGACCTAACACGCCCGATAGTGAGCCCTCTCATTCTCTCTCACACACACACACTTACTCTGGGAAGACAAGCTGTGACACCAAAGAATATCTGCCCTGATTCTGGCGAGAAGCCAGTAACTCTGTGGCATTCTTGGTTACGGAAAAAACAAGAAAGGGAGAAGCCACTCTTATTTGATGTTGTAAATTCATATTTGCCTGTTATTACCACTATGGTTACACTGACATCAGTCTCTAGGAACAGACTGATGTTTAAAATAAGAATTTGACCATTAGCTGATGCTCACATTGTTGTGAACCGTTTTTGTTTTTCATAGGTTTAGGTATTACCCTTACATACCAATCAATGAATTAATATTTATTGGTAAACAGCAGTCTGAGCTGTGCTGGTCTGGACAGTGGAAGGATACGGTAACAGGTCTCCACATCGGACTGACAGAATGACCCAGGATGGCTGAAAAACATGAGCAGAACTGTAAGTCAAAGGCTGACACTCTGTCTGTGGCTTTAAGCTGCTGGTACAGATTCAACCAGAATGCATAAATGATTCACATGCTCCATTTTTACTAGCTCTCTAGGGATTTTTAAATAAATAATTACAAATTAAAATGTTTGAACTGGCATTTAAAGAGTTAAAATATTTAAAATGATTTAATGTTTGATCATTTTGACAAGGGGTCATTTATACAAAAAAGGCAAAACAAAATATTGCAGATTTCACAAATTGCTAATTTTATGGCAGAAGTGTTTTATGGCAAAGTTATGTTGTTAGATAATCAAGTGAGAAACAGAAAAACTTGGAGTGAGTATGTTGTAACACAACCCTTACCTTGACAACAGGAAGGTCGAAAACCTCTCTTGACTCGCCCACCTCAGGGTTGTCCCCATCCTCTGCAATGATGTGAGTGGCCAGAGCATTGTAGGACACCTCCTTTGCTTTTCCTGCTTTTAGCAGCTGCACCACCTGGAATACGAGCAGAGAATTCCATCAAGTCCCACATCAGCTTGGGGATTACACATTATGAAGTTACATCAATTTAACTAACTAACACACATGCTGTGGGAGCCACACACCCCCTTATCCCTCCCAATGACCATGATCATGACTGTCAGTTATTCTCAACATTCACCATATGCTCACATTGGTTACTGCTATAGTTTTAGGACACTGACATAGCATAGTCTCTGTTATAGTACATACAGTGGGATGCAAAAGTTTGGGCAACCTTGTTAATAGTCATTATTTTCCTGTATCAATCGTTGGTTGTTACGATAAAAAATGTCAGTTAAATATATCATATAGGAGACACACACAGTGATATTTGAGAAGTGAAATGAAGTTTATTGGATTTACAGAAAGTGTGCAATAATTGTTTAAACAAAATCAGGCAGGTGCATAAATTTGGACACTGTTGTCATTTTATTGATTCCAAAACCTTTAGAACTAATTATTGGAACTCAAATTGGCTTGGTAAGCTCAGTGACCCCTGACCTACAAACACAGGTGAATCCAATAATGAGAAAGAGGATTTAAGGGGGTCAACTGTAAGTTTCCCTCCTCTTTTAATTTTCTCTGAAGAGTAGCAACATGGGGGTCTCAAAACAACTCTCAAATGAGCTGAAGACAAAGATTGTTCACCATCATGGTTTAGGGGAAGGATACAGAAAGCTGTCTCAGAGATTTAAGCTGTCTGTTTCCACAGTTAGGAACATATTGAGGAAATGGAAG
>VVHJ01037284.1:20275-34489 GCA_015107715.1 Tylochromis polylepis | reverse complement strand
AGAGCCCTGCAAAATGACCTCCAGCAGGCCACAAATGTGCATGTGTCTGCTCAAATGGTCAGAAACAGACTCCATGAGGGTGGCATGAGGGCCCGACATCCACAGGTGGGGGTTGTGCTTACAGCCCAACACCGTGCAGGACGTTTGGCATTTGCCAGAGAACACCAAGATTGGCAACTTGGCCACTGGTGCCCTGTGCTCTTCACAGATGAAAGCAGGTTCACACTGAGCACATGTGACAGACGTGACAGAGTCTGGAGACGCCGTGGAGAACGTTCTGCTGCCTGCAACATCCTCCAGCATGACCGGTTTGGCAGTGGGTCAGTAATGGTGTGGGGTGGCATTTCTTTGGGGGGCCGCACAGCCCTCCATGTGCTCGCCAGAAGTAGCCTGACTGCCATTAGGTACCCAGATGAGATCCTCAGACCCCTTGTGAGACCATATGCTGGTGCGGTTGGCCCTGGGTTCCTCCTAATGCAAGACAATGCTGGACCTCATGTGGCTGGAGTGTGTCAGCAGTTCCTGCAAGACGAAGGCATTGATGTTATGGACTGGCCCGCCTGTTCCCCAGACCTGAATCCAATTGAGCACATCTAGGACATCATGTCTCACTCCATGTGACTCCAAATCCAGCCCTCCATGGGTTGCTAAATTTGATGTCCATTGATCATTTTTGTGTGATTTTGTTGTCAGCACATTCAACTATGTAAAGAACAAAATATTTAATAAGAATATTTCATTCATTCACATCTGGGATGTCTTATTTTTGTGTTGCCTTTATTTTTTTGAGCAGTATACATTTCACCCATAGGCTGTATATGAAAGAACGATGTAACCACCACTGCCCATTAGATTATGGCAGGGGTCTCCAACTCCAGTCCTCGAGAGCTACTGTCCTGCAGCTTTTAGATGCATCCTTGTTCCAACACACCCGAGTCAAACAAATGGCTTGTTACAACGCCTTTGCCAAACTTCATGGCACACTGAAGAGGTAATTCAACCATTTGATTCAGCTGTGTTGGAGTAGTAATGCATCTAAAACCTGCAGGACAGTAGCTCTCGAGGACTGAAGTTGGAGACCCCTGGATTATGGACACCATTATGGACTATGAAGACATCGCTCCAGTGTAGTATCTCAAATTAGCACTCCAGTGTAGTATCTCAAATTAGCAGAGGTGAGGCCTAGCAGATGCCCTTAGGCTACAGCTGCCTGTGTCCAGACACCTGTCAATCAAAGTAGCCACACCCATAACTTCAGTATTAAATTGGGTGCGAAATTTTAAAAAAAAATATATACAAAAAAACTACACAGGCTTCATTTGTCAGAGGTCTTACTTGATCTCACTTACCAAATGAACCACAATAATCATTTGTTCCTTGGTTCCTTGGTTTAAAAATCTCTAGCACCATCATTCTTCTTCCCCAATCAGAAATGCTGTTTTTTTGTTGTTGTTTTTTTATTTAATTAGAGACCCATATGTGTCTTCTTAACCTAAACATACTGTATAATCATGTGGTCATGCTGTAAACAATGTCCTCTTGAGTTGGCCGAGCTTGGATGACACAGGTTTTCCACTGATTTAGACTTTGTCTCATAAAATGTGCATTTTCATACAAATCTCTTGCCTACTACAATGTTAAAAGCCCCGATTGTTCCATGTGATTCCAGACATCAGCCGCCATCTGTCGCAAATGTCCTTTTTAATCTCCCAATGTTAAAAGCTTAGCCTTCTCTTTCCTCTTGTCACTTTCATTTTCTGCTTGCATTTGGCTACACAATGAATGCCTGGAAAACATTCCTTATGCACACAGCAGACATACACAAAATCATACACACAAAATTCAGACCCACAGCTGTTTATCTCTTCTTTGCTTTTTTTTTGTGCTTAAGACTCCAGAAAATGGGGAAAAACGTCCACCTGTGCCAAAGGCCACGCCTGCTCCCCGTACAACTGCCAGTAAGAATGGCTCTTCTGCAACTGCTGCAGGCAAGACTGCAGGTATGAGCATACAGTGCAGCATCACTTCCTTTGCTACACCTGCAGCATATCTACCTGTACCTGTTTGATATGAAATCTGCCGTTCCTGACAGTACCTCGGCTCTGCTGTGGCCAGTTCATTATGTTGCCAGCTCAACATATCCTCTGCAACAGGAAACTTAACTCGCTGCTCTAGCTGGAAAAATGACTTACATTGCAGACTGGCGCTGCTCCAACCTGCATCAACAGGCTAACTGAATTGCTACCATATGTTACACTTTATCAGATTCAAGTGCTGGCTTTTGAAGATCCCAACTGGTATTTTTGTCTGCACATGACAAACAGTATCTCACCTCTCAAAGCAAGGGAGATATGAGTCAGGCAGAGATGTGTTAGTCAAACTGGTTTTCTGCTTTTTGTGTGTACCCTCACAGAATATGATTCAGTCACCCAGTTCACAGCAATAGGTGTTATGTGCTGCGGGGTTTATGTTTCATTTTAGCTGCATGAGTGCTTCATTACTTTTTGAGACTCTTGCCCCGGTGTCAACAGTTACGTCGAAGTCCATAATGTTTCTGTCACATGACAGTAGTATTACATACTGTGGCTTTACCAAAAATTCTACATACTGTCACTGGAAACTCATGTTATGCAATTAACAAACTTCATGTCACCAGAAATCGTTGAGTTTCAGTCTCATTTTGCCTTTAAGCAGTCAGCTCTGCAATATTGTAGAAAAAAGAAATATGTACTGGCAGAACATAGCAGTTGTTAAATAATCACATCCTTGCCAATAAAACCTAAAACTAGGTGTGAAAAAAATTGTAGATAACTGAATTAAAATTCAAACTACAATATATACAAAAATATAATATAGTGATAAACAATAGTGTGCGCTCACAAAGTTTAATTAAACAAGAATATTAACAAAATATTTTTAGTTTTAGTCTTTGCTTATTTGGTCAGTCCGTAAGTCAGCTGATTTCCCAAGGTTGCTGGGTCTGTATAATTATATCAGTTCTAAATGTACTTTATTTTGCCTAAATATTACATGTAAATATAAATATTTGAAAAAATAAAAAATAAACTAAAATGATCAAATCTGGTCTGAAAAGTAACCAAAACCAAACATTACTAAAAAATATCGACTGAAAAAAACCCAAAAAACTGTTTTGGTCATTAAAAGATGTGAAAAGTTTATCCAAGTGCCCTTGTCTTTGGGAAATAGCAACTAAAAAACAACTCTACAGCAAGGTAAGAATGGCACTTCTAAATTTACCATGTGTTAGTACAGTTAACAGTTTTCTGTAACATCAGGCAGACAGGAGGTGACAACAGCAATGAATGTACATGTCTGTTATTCACTCTCTTTATAGCTTTGATTTGGTGTCCACAGACTTGAGAATAAACAAATACCTCATGATATGCAGAATATTGATGTCTCAGCTCAAATTGGTCATTAACGTTGTCTATCATATTATTGGATCATTACTATAATTTAATGTGAAATAAAGTGTCCTATTCAACAGGGTGTTTATACGTTTGGGATTAGATAAGATCATGAAGTTAATACATATATATATCCCCTCTCTTGTGCATGGTGCATTGCTTGGGGGTTGAATCCACATATTTAAACTCATCCACTTCAGTACCTCGACTCCTTGCATGCTCACCTTTCCACCTATCTCTTTCTCATTTAAACAAATATATATTCTTTATTCCTTTCATTCCTCTTCTTTCTAGAGCATTAATACAAGTAGGATTACCTTAAGCCTTAATTTTGGAATGGCTAGAGGGGCACCACCTGAGGCTGGAAATGAGGTCAACATTTCTGCTTTAAGGCTTGTGGTCAAACACAATGCTGTCTGTTAAAAGCATTAAGAGTCCAATAGTCCAAACTCTTTTAGTTGGAAGAGAGTGACTTTTCATGTGCTTGTCAACAGTATTCATGCTGAAGTTCAAAAACAAAAAACCCAATCACATTACTTTTTTTTTGTTTTTTTGCTACCTAAAAATTATGGGGAAAAACTGCTTTCTGTCTTTCTACTTACAGCCAACAAGAACGACAAACCTGAGAACAAGCCCAGTGAGGCCAAGAAATCCAAGACTACACGTAAGCAACATAAAATGCTTAAAAAGACAGCATAATGTTTTTGAGAATACACAAACTTACACAATACACACGTTTTCATGCAGTTGTAGGTTAGTTTCACATCCATGACTACAAAAAACTCCTTGGGTATTTCCAGTACTTCTTCTACCAGTCAGGTCCCAGTATCCAATTTAGAACCGTTTTGAGGCATTTTTGTCAAAAGCATCGACCAGCATGGTAACACAAAATTCTGGGCCCAAACGTGGAAGAAAGTTACCACAAAAATTTCAAATGCAGCCCGAAAATTTTGTCCCCCATGATTTTATTCAAACCAGAATTACTCCAACAGCAGCACTGGCAGATGTGTCACAACATTGGTAGAACTGGGGTAATAGGGAGCAATAAGTATGTTACATGAAATAATTAAGTGACATGTTTTATTGTATAAGCATTAAATGTAATACAGAGAAAACCCCAACAATCAGACAAACCCCTGTGAGCAAGCATTTGGTGACAGTGGGAAGGAAAAACTGCCTTTTAACAGGAAGAAACCTTTGGCAGAACCAGGCTCAGGGAGGGGGAGACATCTGCCATGACCAGCTGGGGGTGAGGGGGGGGAGCTAATCTACTTCTTTCCGACAGTATAACACACACGAACCTGTGAACCACTACACTGATGTCAGTGCATATTTTTATAAATTTTACTATATTATAATGGAATATAAATTATTATACTATTATAGTAATATATAAATTATACTATTATATGATTATTATACTTTCTGTTTCTCTGTAGCCCGTCCTCGCCCAGCCTCAACAGCCACTCCTGCCACTCCTGCTACCCCGGCTGCTTCCACCAATGGAGAATCCAGTGCCACTCACCGCCGTCGGGTCATCACCAAACCCCCTGTGCCCAAGCAGACTCCCCTGGATAAGAAACCAGCCGTTCCCCGTGCTCCCCGCACCCCCCGACCCATCAATGCTCCAACACCAGATCTAAAGAATGTCCGTTCCAAGATTGGCTCTATTGACAACATCAAGTACCAGCCTGGTGGAGGAAAGGTAAGACAAAGAAGACAGCACAAGAGAGGACTATGAATAATTCAGGACAGTGATGCAGAATGCTTTTCTTGTAACAGCGAATGATTCGGCACTGGGAGGTTTGTAATTTAAATAGTGCACGTGTGTTGTACAGCATAATAACATGAATTACTTCCTTTACTCTGGGATCAGATTGGCTGTCAGAATATATTTAGTTTAACCTCTGCGTATTTATTAATTAATTACAACTTTTCTTTTCGATTCCTGGTCATTCTGAAACAGATAACATTTTTTAAATAGACAAAAATATTGTTGAAAAATGTTGAATTCAAAGTATTTTGCAGTTTAACTTTAAACTTAACTGTATGATAGGTCCTGGTACAAACTCTCAGGATAGTGTTGCTTACCATTCTGTAGCAAATCTTTCTCGCAGTAGAAGTAGATTTCTTGAAGCACTGTAAATGTGTTCCTGGATCCTCACAATGCTGTACAAACAATGTCTGTGCTTGGGCCAGAGTGCGAAAACCATCAGATGACTGCATGCTCTGACTCTGCTGAATACACTGGATTCAGTTATATTTGCAGTGCTGTACAGCAGTGCTGTTAGCACAGAAATAACACTATGTAAAGCAGCACAGCACGGTGTAGCTGTGGTTAGACCTATAGTAGAGGACAACACTGGTAAGACAGAAAGGCAAACTCTTCATAGCAATCCTCAGATGAGCTATTGAGTGGATATAATTTGACACCATTTGAAATAACAATGACTCAGAAACATGTCACTTCTGCACTGTGGACATCTGACTGTTATAAAGGGCATTTTAAAGGGTGTGTACATGTTAACTGAGAAAATAGCAACTTTACAACTCTGTATTTGTTTTTCTGTCTCCATTTTCCAGCTTCCATCTAACATCAGTCTTTTAACCTATTCCTCTTTCTGAAACATTCACTTTTTAACAGCAGCTTACTGCAATGCAAATTTTCTCACAGATGATGTTATATCTCAGAATGACATCCAGAACAGGAAGCATGCATGCTACCTGTATTCCACCACCCTAAAGTTGCCCAGCATGTCATGACATGGTTCAGAGACTTGACTGTGTTGTCCGTCTCCCTTCAATGTTATGTGACAGTGTGTCTAGAGGAAGGGGTGTGCCGTCGCTTTGAATCACAAGCATCATCCTCTCTCTGTCTGCCCTGCCATGTGAAATAATGTGTCAGTCCACTCTATCCTCTATATCTTCTCTATTGTCCGTCTGAGAGAGGTTTTGCCTAAGAACAAGTAGCCATTTTGGAAAAATGAAAAAAGGGATTTTTTTCTTTCTTGTTGGGAGTTAATGAGAAGTTTGATGTCTCTCTTAGATGATGTGAGCTTACTAAAGCTCGAGCTGGAAATTAATTGGATAAGCTTAGAAAACAGAAGCAGGCTAATATGTCTTTTTTATTTTAAGTGGTGAATGTTTTATGTTTATGCATAGATTGTAGAAAACATAGACGTGGCTTCCAAATATGAAAAAAATTAAGCTAATGGGGAAATGCCTTACGCTGTGTACGTAAAATGCACTGTATGTGAAGGCCACCAGACAGTGATTTGCAGTCTGTTTATAGGTTTATAGGCTCGTTCACTAATTTTTGTTCATATTGAATAAAAAATTAACTCTATTTTATAAAACTTGGTCATACCATGTTTCAAAATTGAGAATTATGTGTATTATGAAACCGCAAGCTAATTGGCTAATGACTTGAAAAGTCATTAAGAAATGAGTGTGTCAGACCTACAGCTCCTGGTGGCATCTTCTGTTTTGCAGCCAAGATGGCCACGGAGGAAACACAAAAAAGAATTGGTGATGTCACACTAGCTACATCCATCTTTTATACTGTCTATTAGTTTATGCTAGGATAACCTAATCATCTGATAGTTTTAGTGTTAGCGAAAGAGTAGCAAAATACAGTCAGGCAAATTTACATATATGCACACACGAAGAAACCGAATAATATGTTTATTCTTGAGCTTCAGAGGTTCTGGTAGGGTTGAATGCTAACAACTCAGCTAATCGGTTCAAGCTTTATGTTGAACATTCAGATATTCAGGGCTCATCAAGAACATCGACTTTGCAAAATGTTGAATTATATTTAAATGTTCTCACACAACTAACAACTGCATTTGTTGTACACTTATTAACATTTGTTTTTGTCCACTTGTTTGTATGTTTTTG
Organism: Tylochromis polylepis; assembly: GCA_015107715.1. Lineage (NCBI taxonomy): Eukaryota > Metazoa > Chordata > Actinopteri > Cichliformes > Cichlidae > Tylochromis > Tylochromis polylepis. The sequence continues at coordinate 27,161 of VVHJ01037284.1, read as the reverse complement.
TGGTCGTCTAGATATTCAAAGTTAATTTGCATTCCAGTATGGACGTCACCGCTACTCCTGTTCAGGGAGACACAATCCATGCACCTTTTTAGCAACACTCAACTTCCGCAACCTGTAGCGCTTAGTCATGATTGTATGGCCAATTAAAGTTAGATTACTGTTGGAAAGGAGCTGTTGCTTTCTGTGCAAATTGTTCTGTGAAATTGGCCTGACCTTGTACTTTTCTGTGTGTAACAAAAGAGCAGTCGGAAGGGAAAATATTGCTTTGAACTGTACTTAACCACTCTATTCACTCTTTCAGGCATTGTGTTTTGCAGGAGCATAGCTGTTCCTGCCATGGCATCTTCCCTGCTTTTCAAAAAACAAGCTTTTACTCTAAGAAAGCTTCTTGACACAAACACATCACCACCCTGCATCATAATTACTGGCACTGACTCATTCAGTCTCCTGTGATACTAAATTGCTTTGTCTCTCATATATTTACATTTTCTATTCAGGAGGAGTTTATGGGACTAATATCCTTTCCCGCCTCAATATTTAGGAATAATATCAGTGCTGTTTATGTGAGTGGTAGTACACTCCAGAAATGTGACATTTGATTTGTTGTTTTCAGATTGTATAAATAATCCGACACTCTTTTTTTTATGCTGGTATTTGATTAGCTTTTGTCACTAACAAAAGAAAAATGTTAGTATATTTGTACTAATCCACTGTGAAACTTTCATGTTTTAAAAAAGCTCCATCTGTTCCAGTTTCCTACCATCTGAATGCATGCCACCATTCATTTTATAAAATACTCCTGGTCTTCCTGCTAAATTGTTCCCAAAATAAATTCTTGCATTTAACTGGTGCCACTACTATCAATTATAAAAAATTATTCATACACCCACACATTTGGTTAATGTATTTGGTTCTTTGGCTTCTTTTTTAAGTAGCGCTAACATCCATTACACTCGCACAATTGGTCCAGGCATTTGCATTCTTTTGATCACACCCATGTCCTCCACCTCGTTGTAGTGTAGCGTGTGGTTGGTTGGAGGTTGTATTGACCAGGGGGCTGGTTGTCTCCTCAGGTCTCTTCCACCCCGAACAACAAGACATCAGACCCCTCCACCCCTGCTGCCAAGGCCAGAGTGAGTCCCTGCCATTGACACCCTCACACACCAGTACATTCACCCTGTTGTCTGCATTCATCACAAGCACCACCTACTCCACATCTCAAACAACACGCCACCTTGCTGTTCATTCCTACATACACATGCATATTCTGTCTGTTGATACTAAAGCAGGTTTCATTGTAATAAAACAGCTCTTATATGTTTCTTATTCTTTCTTTATGGTAAATTTGTAAGAGACAAGTAAAAAAAAAAACTAAAGAAAGAAAAATTAAGGCTAATTTCTAACACCAGTACCTCGATTAATAAATGTAATTGTTTAAAATCATTGCTAGACAATATCATATTATGTCATTATTGCAGTTCTGGACAGATTTTAAGCAGGCTCTAACTGCTTTAGATAAAGTTTTAAAATCCCAAATCTGCTTGAAGTAAACGGTGCAAAGGGAGTCTTGTAGTCTCTGACTTTACTGTTTCTTGCAATATATTCAGTGTGTTTATAATATTCTAGTGAAGTCTAGACTAAGAACATGGAATACTCTATATTTTTTAAAATATTACAGTGACAAAATCCCAGTGATTTCTTGGCCATAACTTGGGTTGCCTTAATATAGAGGGTTGTAGGTGCTTTAATCATGAATAAATGAGAAAAAAAAAGAGTCATGACAACAGAAAAATGATAAAATGGTAAGCAATGTGTGATTTTCTTTCATGCTTGGACACTGGACCTTACAGTTCTTACAGTTCTACACAACATTTTGTCTTTGTCCACACATGCTTGTGAATGCAAAAGGTTTTCAAGATCTATGTATTCCTGTATCATCTATAATTCATTATCTTATGTACTGGAGACCTTTTGATCAAGAGTCACAAAGAAATAGAGTTCATAACATTGGGTGACGAGACAAGACAATGTACATACCTGTCCAAGCAATTTCTTAATTTGTCTGCAGTCGTAGCCGGAGTTTTTGGTGCCACCCGCAAAACTGTATGCATTTCTAACATGCTTCTTAAAAGTCCCAAAATAATTAGTATCAGCCTTTGTTCTCTTGAACAAACTCAAATTTAAAAATGATATCTTAGGATACTCTTCGTATGAAAACAAAATGACTATGAAAACAAGCCTCAAAAAGACTGCTTCATGTATATCACGCTATATATCCTTCTCCAACTTGGTCTTTACCATCATCCATGCCTATATAACCATACATACTTTACCCCAAGTTGCCCTCTGATGTAGTTGATTGAGCCTTTATATTCCAGTCCTTGACAATCCATGACCATTCAATTTATCTAAAGTTAAATGACCTCTGTGCCTTTTTCCCCAGTCTGCATGCTCACACATATGCACACATGAACCTTTTAAACATTGCTGGCTACATACCTAGCTTGTTTCTATTACACTGATAGCAAAGACAGTAACCTGATAGTGGAGTGCAGCAAGTTCGGACGCTACATGCTGTTTTTATTCTTCTGTGTTGTCCAATTATAAACTTAGCACAAAAAGTAAAGAAATCCTGTTTTCTAAAAACTATGTCTTATTGTAGCGTCTACCTTACAATATAAAGTGCCTTGAGGCGACTGTTGTTGTGATTTGTCGCTGTATAAGTAAATTGAATTGAAAACTGAGTTTAAAGAAATTTGTGTTTGGTTAATTGTTGCTTTGTTGTAGCAGTGCTTCTTGGCGTTGTTATTCCATTAGGAAGCCTGTTTATTTCCCCTTATATGATGCCGCATTTGTAAAGAAAAAGCATTTGTGGCTTGAGCAGCAGAGGTTGTGCTACTGACTTTTGTTTATGGTGTTTATCGGATTGGCTGATTGAATCCTGAAGAAACAGGCTATTGGCAATTTAACAATTTCTGTATTTAACAAAGCATGTGGAAGAACTACACACAGCCACAACAGCCTTGCACTTCCTCATCATGCTGGTCACCAGCTTAATCACACACTGCTGTCAGATGGCATCCCTTTCCTCAACCAGCATTTGTCAGCAAATGTGGATGTGTCGGTCGCTCTGGCATGAACAGCCTGCCCTAGCTGATCCCAGAAGTGTTCAGTGAGGTTAATGTCAGGGCTGTAGACAATTCCATATCTCCACAGTCTGTGACCGAACTCTATCCTCCAAGATCACTACCTCCAGAATTTGGAAGTGGAGAGCAGGTGCCAGGCTTTTGCAGCTGTGTATGGTTCTTCCACATGCTACTGAGCCCCCTGTTTGTTAAATGGATAAATTGATAAATTGCCAGTATGTCTTGTTTCTTCAGACTTCAATCATCCAATCCAATAAACAACACTAAATAGAGTCAATAGCAGAATAAGCTGTTTGACTTTGTCAAGTTTTTCATGGGTGTGGCACACAAACTCAACTCTGCTGCTCTACCCACAAATGCTTTGGTCTTACAAATGTGACACCATTTAAGGGGAAGTACACAGGCTTTCCAATGATATAAGATTTATTGCCAAGAAGCATTGTTAGAAACAAAGAAATAATCAACAAAACACAAATTCACTTACTCTTTGTGCTAAGACTTATCCACTGCAATGAATACAGAACATTGGTAGGACGACAGAGTGTGTACCATTAGTTACAAAAGCCAGAAGACATGATATGTGTACAAATACAAAACACAGATTAATCTCACGCATTGTCTTTGGCTGAAATCTATGTTGCATTCTTTGAGATGTGGTCTCCTCTCATGGATAAGTGTCATTTGGTTGCCACTTTTTCTTTAGCTGTAATCTACTAAAATATTTTCACCATCCTGCTTCTTTATCTAGCATGAGAATCATTGGATATTAAGGAGACATGATGAACCAGAACCTTGCAGCTGCTTGAAATCAATTAGGATATTTATGATGCGCTATCAGTGAGGAATACAAACTGAGGAGAGTCTGCTGCTTTTTGTCTGTGTGTTTGTGTGTGTTCGTGCTTACGCATTAAGTGTGTGTGCACTCACTGCTCAGTGAGTCATCCTTTGCTGGTGCCACCTGCGTCATCATGCCACTTTCATCCTGGAGAAGCAACACTAAGACAGAGACAGAAAGAATGGAGGAAGGCGTCTTAGGCTTGCTGCAGGTCTCTTTTACAATGCAACGACAGAGGCAATGAAAGTGATATCACACAGACAGGTTGGTGTTAGCTTATGTAGAAGCAGGACAGGGTGGCTGCTTTTGATTCTTCATCATCAAAAGAGTTTAGTTTGTCATTGAAATTCATGTTGAGCAAAAGTGGCCCATATGTAGAATCTTAAAAGCTTTGACTATTTTCCCTGAGAAAGTTTTGGACACACTAGTGAGTCCTAAGTCCACAGTCCTTAGGCTGTGAAAAAGATGAAGATAGCATAAAAGAGACCCACTTTATTTGTTTGACTTATTAAAGGGCATCTTAAATTACCTGGCTCTATATTATTATTCTTGGATTCTACTAGAGTAGCTTTGAATGATTCACTGTTCAAAATATTCCTTCTTTATCATATATTGGAACTTGGTGCAGCCCCTCAGTTTCTCAGCTGTCTGAAATAAGCCTTTGAAGCTCCTTTCACCATCTTTGTTGGCTGCCCATCACAAACAGAAGGTTGTATGTCTTAGATAACCATATAAGGACACCCCTTACTGTCATCATACAAATCCAAGAGTAAAATTAAAGTTGCAGGCAGCTATCAGAGGGCCCACTCACCCCAGCGTACCTCTGAGCGTGCTGCTGTCGGGCTTTGCCAAACACCTCCTATGCCCACTACTGGTGATGGAGAATACCAACTGACAAATCGCCATGCCACCAAGGTGCACCGTTCAATGAAAACTCAAAATTTTTGCACAGTACCACCACTTTTGAGGTAGATGTAGTCAACCTGTGAGGAGCAGTGCATCAAACCATAAATAATTATATATCCTGGTCCCAGTAGGTGGCGCTCTAACTATGGCTGGCAATGGGTATATCCGTCTGTTCAGGGCGGGACTCTTATTATGCCTGTGAAGTTTCGGAGAGATTGGACCAGATTTCTTTGAGTTATAGCAATTTTGTGCTTCATGGCGAAACATCAAAATTTTCCATGCCACCAAGGTCTTGCCCTTTGAAAACTGTGAGCTTTTGTCAAAGGATTCAAAGACCAAGTGCTTAAAGCTTTCCTGGTCAAATTTTAGTTTGCTGGGGTGACCCACCTTTAAACTGTACTCCAACGTGTAAAACATGATATTTCCTCTTCCAACTAGGTGGCGCTGTGACCACCATCAAATATGGCAGTTAAAATGTGTTCTGGGGCACACGTGTGAAGTTTGGTCCAGATTGGACAATGTATACATGTGAATGAGAGCAAAATAAAATTTAATGGCAAACGATTGAAATTCGCCCAGGTTTGTAGTTGAGACTGACCAAATATGAAGTTGATCCTACAAAAAACCAAGGAGGAGTTCACAAAAGTATAACACCAAGAATAATGTCCAAAATGTCATCTTTAATTCAAAATGGTGGGCTTCTTGTTGGGTTTGGGTCACTGGGATCCCAGACTTTTTTGTTCATCTTGACATGTTACACGTGTGTACCAAATTTAATTAATGTAGCTCAAACCATGTGCTGCTAGTATTATCATAGGTGGCACTATTGAGCAATTTCATACTCTATATGTGAAACCAATCAAATAAATAAAATTTTCACCAGACCTGAAAGCATGTGCAAAATTTCACAAGCTTTCAAGCAGATTAAAGGCCTCAAATACCCATTAGAAGCGATTACAGTAGGGCCTTCGTACATTTCGTGCTCGGGCCCTAATCATAGTACTAGGGTTAATTTTATTAAAAGGTAATTAAAAAGTAAAGTTTATTTATGAAGGGTATTTGTTCAAGTCAAGTGGCTTTATTGTCATTTCAACCATGTGCAGTGGTAGTCACAGTGAAACGAGACAGCGTTCCTTCAAAACCATGGTGCTACATATAACAGACAATCAACACAGGACTACGTAAAGTGCAAAAAACAGTGCAACACCATAGAGAACACAGTGATACACACACAAGACAGTGCAGACACAACAGTGCAATAGAAAAGTGCAGCAATTTAAACATAAATTTCAGTGACAGAAGTTCTGTACAGAGTATAGATATATGAACTGCATATATATTTACTTGTCTTTGTCTAATATTAAAATTTGTTTGATGACATAAAATTTGCAAGTTTGACAAATATGCAAAATATAAGAACTCAGGAACGGACCTTGTATACTCTACATGTGCCAAATCAGTGCCAAATCACAACAACAGTCACCTTAATGCGCTTTATATTGTAAGGTAGACCCTACAATAATACATGCAGAGAAAAACCCAACAATCATATAACACCGTATGAGCAAGCACTTTGGCGACAGTGGGAAGGAAAAACTCCCTTTGAACAGGAAGAAACCTCCAGCAGAACCAGGCTCAGGGGCGGCCATCTGCCGCGACCAGTTGGGGACAGGACAGAAGACATGCTGTGGAAGAGAGCCAGAGATTTTTAAATTTCAATTATATATCTCATTTGTAGCCAAAGCTGAAATACTAAGGAGATAAGCCAACCATATAACATGTTCTTCCAGGTTGTAGTGGTCTATTTTTGAATCTTTTTAAAACCACCTTGGTTCCCTCTGTTGTTCTGAATCTGTCACTTGCGGTTGCTTCTTTGCTTTAAGCAGCATGTGTTAACACAAAATTACTGTCCACAGCACTCTCCTCTTGCATGTACTCTCTCTCACCTTCGAGTGTTTGTGTTATGCTTTTTTTTTTTTTTTTTTAGCTTTTGTTGTAT
>VVHJ01037284.1:0-17154 GCA_015107715.1 Tylochromis polylepis | reverse complement strand
CACACACACACACACACACACACACACACACACACACACACACACACACACACACACACACACGGTGTGACAACGGTCTAAAAACTGCCTTCTCCAACATTCTAGTTACAAATCTCTACACAAATCTATCTACACAAATGGAGCACCTGTCGAAGAAAACAAAAAGGCACTTTCAAATACAGTAAAACAGGTTAAAGTAGGAAATCAAGCGTGATTGGTTAAAAAAGTTGTGAGTCATACTTTCACATACTCTGTTATTTTGTAAGGAATGTCACCCCCTCTATATGAATGCACCAGGTGCAGTATAATGAATGACAGTGATTTTCTAAAGTGGCCTCGAGTGGACGCTGAAGTGCAAGTGCATTGTACTGAATGAGTTAGAATATAAAAAGACAGGATTATTTTCTACTCCACCCCAGGTGCAGATCCTGAATAAGAAGGTTGATGTGAGCAAGGTGACATCCAAATGTGGCTCCAAGGACAACATCAAGCACAAGCCAGGTCCATCCTAAAATAGTTGTGCTTTTTCTTGCCATTAAACCCAAACAGCATCATATTAATTTTTCCTTTTTTTAATCCCAGGTGGTGGTGATGTGAAGATTGAGTCCCATAAGCTAAACATTAAGGCTAAGTCTAAGATTGGATCTATGGACAACGTGGGGCCAGGAAATGAACAGACCAATGGACAAAAGGTCAGACTTAAACACAGTTAAACATGTGTTAGCAGCTCATAGAAAATTAGCTTTTGTGGTTCTGCTGATTCATTTTGCCACTACTGGCCACCATGTGCTACCATGAGAGTTTTAAGACTTTTAATGTCCATATTTCTGTGTGACCCTTACTCCTGTGTGTTTATTTTTGGCTGCAGGAAGAGAAAACTGAGCAGAAAACATCATCACCCCCAAGTGGCACTCAGACAACAGGACCAGGAGTCACTGCTAAGGCAACAGCACCAGGAGGTGTTGCTAAGGAGAATGGCATGAAGGAAACCACACCCTCTCCTTTTGGGGGAGATGGACTGAGGGAGCCCCTCAGTGCAGAGAAATGCATCACTGAGACAAGTGAGTGTAAAAGGCACACACTCACACACACTGGCTCCATTTTTCATTCCGCATACATACAGTTTACACTTATGACAGGGGTGCTACTGAAGTACTAAACAGGAAGAAATAAATGAGAATAGGGTTCTTAATCCTACCCAGTCACGTCATACTATGCTACTCATATCTGCGAACCTTTAATCTGTAAATGTAGGGACTTTAATCTGGAGGGTTAAAAGAAATCTCAGATAAAATCTCATTAAAATTAAAATTTTAATGCTGTTGCTAACAACTGTAAGCTAATGCTAACATTAAGATGTGGTTAAAAATTCTTTCTCCTGTTCGCTTTTTAATGCTTTCCATTTTACTTTTGAAGTGACAGTTACATTGTTATAACTTTGTTTGAAAATAATAGATAATTTAACCAAGATTTTTTAACTTTTTATGTATTTTCCAACTCAAGCCTGGCTGGAGCAAACCTCTATAAAGTATTACGACCCCATCTAATACTGCTTCAGTATATGGGAGAATCCACAGCTTTAATGGCCTACTGTGTCGCTTAGTTGCAATATGCAGCTTGAAAGTCACTGTTCTGAGAATTTGCAAAACCACAATTACATAGACAGTCAAGGATCCATGCTATGCTTGTAGTGTTTTCTGTTGCATTTAGTCTGTTTCATAGTTATTCTGTGCATAAAACACTGCTACTGAACTGCCACAAATGCCTTGCTTTGAATCAAGGATTTTCTTTAGTTATTTATCTGTGTCACCTTGTACCACAAAGGCATAATGTCTGCCTAAGCTATTTTCATAGTGCTTTAGATAAGGCTACCTGAGACTACCTGCCTGACAGCCTGGTATTGTTTGCTCAGAGCCACTTCTGCTGACTTTCTAAGATATCTCGCCTATCAACAAAGAATAGCACACAATTTGATTGTTGCCCGCAGGTACAAAAATAATAGTCTTAATACACTTCCAGCATCTGAGGAACTTAAGATTACTATTATTTTTATGGCAATATCTTCAAAACAACAGGAAAACTGCCCAGTGTGTGGTTTTATCATAGTTTGTAGGCTAATGTGACTAATGTTAGTATCTGTATGCTTCTCTCATACTTGCTGTATTCAAATTCAGTATACAGCAGTCCTCTTTTACTTTCTCACTTTGTATTTCCAGATAATAGGAAATGGAATATGACATTTTGGTCTTTTCCTTTCTGTGGGTTTAAAATGTACATGACCATATTTGGACAGCTAACACTAACATTAGCTAGTTAGTTTGGAAACCAAGATGTGTCAATTATTCATTTTACGAACTGTACAATCTGGATCCTAGTTTTTGACAGTGAAAAAGAAACATCTGAAAACAAAATATACTTAAACTGAACACTCTTTTAGTATCTTTTAGTACAACCAAAGACTGAATATGTGGTCATATAGTACTAACATCTCAAGTCACAAGTCTCTGCCAGATTCTATGTAAAAGATATAGCCTGGGAGCCAATGTTGAAGTCCCTTAAACCTACAGTCCTTTTTAATGAAACGTAGAGGGTGAAGGTTGGCCTTTCAGACAGTATGAACATGTAGTGTCCCTCACATCCTTTTCACACTGGTCACATCCAGTTTCAACACCAAGATGGGGGAACCCGTAATGTTTAAACTTGTTTAAACTAACAAGGAAATTATGCCAGTGGCTACATCCATCTTTTATAGAGAGTCTGTGATATGTACAGAACCAACTTTGCTTTATTGTTGTCATGTCTAATTAGCTATCTAATAAGTATGTCAGACAGAAAGTGAAAAGAAGTACAGACAGAAGCTACAGTATGAGAACAGTAATGGGATTTTTCAGCATTAAAGCATATACACTTATTCTTGTAGACCCCTAAAATACAAATTATGAATAGGGGTACATGTACAATAGGAGTAAATTAAAAATACATATTGTAGCTAGTGTGTGCTTATGTGCACATATACCTGCTCCCTGCTACATGTCAGATAGAGTGGTAAAACCAGCTCACTTTTTTACCAGATTATATAATGAAATTATGAGAAGACTTTCAGAGTGAAGATGAGCCAGTCATGGTGGATAAATTCATCTTTGCCACAGCTGGTCTCCAGACTCCTTGAGTTCAGAGGGACAACAGACTTCCGCCACTGTTGCTGTTGCTAAATGCATCTTAATTGATGATACAATACAATACAATTTTAAAAAACGTCAGTTTGATAATTTGCCCCATAATTCATATGAGCTCACAGCAGACAGCAACAACCCATTAGCTAGAGTCTGTAAGGCTGATAAAACAACAAACTCTGGAAATTACCGTCCTAGTATCTTCATCGTTTTCTCTCCTTCTTGCACTTCATCTGTTTTTTCTTCTTTAACTTGTCTCACCTCAGACTGAGTCCCAATGATCTGCAGATTTTGGTGGGACACGCATGGCGCTCGCTGGCCTGCCAATCAACTGACCAACCAACTACCACGGCGCAGTCACCTTCCTCTGATCCCGCCCTTCATCTTGCCCACCGCAGCACCGAACTGACCGATCGCCTCTCAGTGTTTCTCTGGGATCTGCCTGCCAGCTTCCTGCTACCAACTCTGACCTTTGGCCCCTTGTCACCCTTGGGTTGCCCCACCTACCACAGAGAAAAGTAATTGCTGTTTGTCCGTGTTTCTCTGTGCAGGTTTCCACCAGCTTCTCCACTGATGCCATTTCCTTGTAAGCACTGACTAAGGTCATTCCAACCTTAAAGCCCAAATGTAACAACCCCAAAGCAATAATCCCACAATCGATCAGTGCTCTATTAAGTATCTTGACCATAACCACTTTTTCTCATAGAATGTTCACCCTACTAGTCGAAACAGTTGCCTCAGATCACAGTAATGGAGCTTTGTTCTAGACCCTCTGGCAGGCTTTGACATTTAAAAACCAAACTAACAAAAACACCACCATTCATAGGTCATCAGACGTCTCATTACAGGTCAGTCTACAATTCATCACACATTACTTCTCTTGGTATCAGTGCACCAGTTTGTCTCTTCAGAATTCTTCACAGTAATGATTCCTTGAATTTTAATATTATGACGCTAACAGTTTGTAGTCATAGCTGCAAAGAGCACAAAATGAATCTGGTCTTGAGTGGCTATGAAGAGAGAAGTCTGGAAGCAAATCTGAAGATGGATTTTAAATCCAGTGCAAAAGCTTCTCGAAAATGAGATGGTTTTAGTACAATTGAAATCATTATGAAGGCAGTAAGAGGGGGATACAGGAGCTCTGCTGATACTCTGGGTGGTTTTGGCTCAAAGAGGATTTGGCACTAAAAATAGGCGTTTGAGCTCAGAGCCAAGTGTTTTTAAAGTTAAGATCTCTCTAATTGACCTTGAAGGAGTGAATATAAATTCCAGCTGAAGGAATGATATTGAAAAGGATGGTAATAAACCTTGGAATTAAATGGAGTGGCACAGAACACATGCACTCTATAATGTAATGTAATGTAGCACTTATATGGTGGACAGTGTCAATCACAGTGTCACAGGATTCTTTACAAGCATTCAGTCACACCAGCACATTAAATGTATACATTTCAGAGCAAAGTCATTATAGTGTAGATCTGTGGAATCTGTGTGATGTTCTATGGTTGGCATGTCCATACAGGCCAAATGGTTTGCTAAAAAGTTTGCTCCTGGTTCCTTGCAAATTTTCACCACTGACTAATAGTAAGCCGTCTTGACAATGGTGAAAGAACAGAGCAAGAGTTTTCAACTGAGGAAGCTACTGTAGGGATCCAGCTGTTTTTCAACATCAGCTTTTATTTCACCCCAGTGTGCTCAGGAGCTTTTTTCCACTTTTCTTAGCACTTGATTGAAATTATAGGGCACAATCAGTGGCACAGTATCAAAAAATGTAGAAGCTCAGAGAGCTGTTGTGATGACTAACTCAACAGCATGCTTTCTGCTTGCTATAATCCAAGCCACCTATAGTACTAAGTCATTTGAATTTGTTAATTTTTGTTCATATATCAGGATATACTAACAAAAACTTCAACTTTAGAAAAATTAGTATAATTCTTTTTCTCCGTCTCTGTTACTTACTGTCATCATTCTCCAGAAGTTGAATCCTGTGATTTACAACCTCTTTTCCCAAAAGAGTCAGAAGGCTTTGTAGATCATTTAAATGCTGGGTGATGTGAAAATGTTCATTTGAAAGCATATTGTGGAGCTATTTACTCAAGCTGAGCTAGGGTTTATTGAACCACTGTTAGCTTTATTTAAACAGGCAAGTCATTAAGAATTAAGACTTTCTTATTGAAAATGGAAGCCTGGGTAAAGGCACAGCTTTTCGAGGAGCAAAAGGCATTTAAAAGGTAAAAGAACATTTCTACACGCTCACTGGTGAAACACTGCCCCAAACGGTGGAAGTTTTACTTACAATTTTCAACAATTACAAAAAATTCCTTTAGGAGAAGAGGTGGGAAACATATCCCTGATCCAACTTTTTTGAAAAATGCTGCTGATGTTAAAAAATTGAATGGATACTTTGTAAAATATTTCTTTGAAATTTTGACTTCTGTTTATTCATCTAGTATTTCAGTGCTTTTGCAAAGCATTTGGATTCGGCATTTATTTATATTTTACACATGGCCAACTTTTTGGAAATGAGGTTGAAGATCAGTCCTGGTCACATGGTTTTAGCACAACTCTGCAAAGTTGTACGATATGTCAGCACTGCGGACATTTTGTTTTGGGATCATCATCAAATCAACAACTATTTCAAGACATACAAGTCTTTGTGTGAGCTTTGACGGGCACCACACTTAAAAATCAACATCATTGTTTGGCTCCCGCACTGATTGCAAACCTTCACACCCACTCAGTCACCTGCACCCGCCATGAGGGACCTCAGCTGTCACCCTGAGCTATGCCGGCTATTCACAGTTATCAGACATTCCTTACATGCGCTTGTATGGCATTTCCTGGTCATGTGGTTGAGCCCAGTGGAGGGTTGGGGCTGCAGAGCAACAACCTCTTGTTAAATCCTCCCTCCTGCTGGTGCTTTGTAGAACCCACTCTATAAAACCCGTTACCTTTAGTGACACACGTACACACATAAGCACAGACTGATACAGGAAAGCACACATATGCTTGCTGGTGTGCATACACAAATACACACACAAACACAAAGCACCACCGAAAAAAGGTGGAGGTAGTGTGCTGATGACAAAGCATTTCTCTGTTCTGGAATGAAAGCAACTCTTTATTGTTTTTCTTTTTTTGTTTGTCTGTTTTTTTGGTGGTTTATGCCAATATTGTTCAAATAGTGATGAGCTGTGTCAGTGTGATGTTCCTGTTATACCATTTTCATGATGGTATCATCGCCTCATTGCACCTCCTTCTCATCTGTCACCTCTACCTGAGTCTCACTCCAGTTCTCTGACAGCAATACAGTGTAGGGAAGGCCTCCAGTTACCTGCACATACACAGGGCGTTCAGATAGAGAAGGACAGACAACCACTGATGTTATCCAGTAGTTATGAGAGGAGGGAGTTCGCGTAAATGAAATAATGCATTCATGGCTAATCTAACACTAGAGTTTCCTTTGTAGTGATTTACTTATACTAGACTAGACTGTCTAGTAGATTGAATTTACTGAGCGCTATTTAGCCACTGTGACTACTCACAGTAGCAGATGATTAAATGCCTTCTCTGGCATATGAACTAGTTTACCCTACATCTGTAGTGTAAATAGAAGGAGCTAAATAGTTTTTGTTTTTGTTTGTTGGTTTGTTTTTTGGTTGTTGTTTTTTTTGCTTTAGTTCTTAGTTTGTGTGATTTTTTAAAGTTTTGTTTAAGTAAAAAGGTTTAAGTAAAAACCTCAAAGTTAAAAAATTTTAAAAAATAAATAAAAATTGAAACTGTTAAAGTACACTGGACAGCAGGAACTGCCCAGCTCCAATATGCCATGAATGCAGCAGTATTTCAGCCAAGCACATCCAAGAGGGGCCTGCAGATACTATAATGAGGCCCATTGAGTGGGGTCTGAAGTCGCCTTTCTTGTGATTGAATTGGTTTTTATGAACCAAAAGTCTACAGTGAAAGCTATAAAAAATATTGCGCGGGATCACAGTACACACATAAAAAAACTGAATCGCTTAATACTTTATAAGAAATAATCAACTGAAAGTCAAGTGTGCTCATTTTACAGGGTTTAGTTTTTCAAGCGATTCACAGCAGAAAGAAGATGTAATTCCAGATGCTATGTGTTATCTTAAGAAATCAAATATGTTCGTTTTAGATTCAGTTTAGATTCTAATAAGCCAGCACTGTGATGTGACTTTGATTTGCACACTGAAAGCATTGTTCCGTATCAGCCCAGTAATATGGACAGGCCCCGTGTGCTCAGCGTGCATTAAAAGGCTGGGATGGTCTCTGCTGAAAACACTGGGGGATTAGTGACATGTCTGTTGCGTGCTCCCATAGTTGTCAGATGTGTGAAGTGTTACTACTGCATCCATCCTGTAGAGAGCGCTGCTTAGCCTCTGGAACACTGATAGTCTGGCTCTTATCAAAGGCTGACTGAGAAAGCTCACATCACCATTAGAGACGCTGCAGAAGGCTTCCATTATGTCCTCCTTTAAGCTGTCACTATATTATTGTGTCTGGAACACTAAATATTATCATAATCATACGAATTATGTACAGTTCCCCAGAAAACTCAAAAGTCTTGTGCACTTTGAACATAGTCTTGTTCATTTTATTGATGCACAGTGATATTAAAGTTGCTTCACTGTATGTTGGTAAACATTGTCAGCAGTGTACTGTACATGTGTGCTTCTGGGATCAAAACAGTTTTGCTAGCTAGATGACGTTATAATATTCAAAGAGCAAGTGATCAAATAGTCAACAATTAAGACAACACCATATAAGAATATTCAATATTGTGTTGTTCCCTCCGGATCATTCCCATGCGTTGCCTAAAAGTAACACATGACATATGCGTAGGTCATATGTGAAATTAATAATGTGAAGCAACTTTCTTCTCGAACAGAAGAACAAAAGTATGAAAGCACTTTGGATTGTGGATCGTGTATATAAAGAAGAAGCAAAGTGTAGCTCCATGCGTGAACATCTGGTGGGATGAGCTGATGTTGTGTGTCTAGATCTGGATTTTAGTGGTATTGTGCTGTTGGCTATGATGATTTGACACTCAGCTCTCCAGTCTGCGCTCATGTTGTTCCTGTTAACATTCCCTGCTTCTTATTTTCTGGCCAAGCTACAAAGGAACATTCTTCAAGTAGTCAGTTCAAGGTCCTTGCTGACCTTTTGGAGGAGCCAGTTTGATATATCCTGAGAGAGCTGACTTCAGAACTATCTCTGGTCAAGACCAGATTGTAATGTTAGCATACAGTGTGTTAAGTAGCAAGAGTACATGTTATGAAATCAAGACAGTTAAAGTGGTCTTTTTATAATCATGTTGAGCTTCATATTTATATTCTTGGACTAGAGTAGATTTCAATGAGCCAAAGTTCAAAATACTTGTGCAGTCCCTCACTTCATCCTATACCTGAAACAAGCCTTTAAACCAACTTTGTTCCGATTGACTGATCCTCCTTAAAAATGATTATATCAGGTTGTTTACACCAAACAGTTATGAGTTGGACAAAGTAATTTCACGTTTTTTTCTATTGTAAGGTAAATATTCTAAAGTAATTCTATTATAATATTATTCAAGCTAAGCCTCGATCATCGGAACACTGCTTTTATATACATGACAGAAAATACGGGAAAGCCCCATAGGCCCTCTTTAAAGCTATGAACTTTAAACCTGTTTCATTTTGCAACACGTTAAATCAAAGAAAGAATTTGATAAAAACAGTAAAATTCTGAAATATTTAGGGCTTTCCACCCTGGCAACCAGTATTTGTACACAACTTTGTGTATACTCATAAATACCCCAAACCTTTCAATATGGAAAATGCTGTTTATTAGTTAACGAAATTCTTTAAGAGCAGCTTTTTGGGACCATTGATTATGAACCAGACAGTAGCCTACAACATGCTTGTAACAATGGTCCCAAGCTAAAAATAAATAAGTTAACAGATAAAAAGATTGATGGTGGAGCCTACTCGGGAAGTGTGTTATGAAAAATTAAGAAGCAGGCATGTTAATATATAATACTTTTTGATCTCCAGCTGACGTTATTATGATTCCAGTCTTGTCTTTGGATATTCAGTAAGGAAACCAATGGACCCTTATGTTAATAAAGTTTTAATATAACCATGGGAATATGGTCAAAACGACATTATTAATGCTCAGTGTTTACTACAGTCATCAGGAGTATGATAAAATGAATGTTGCTTTGAAGCTTGGACAGAAAGTAAGAATCAGATTCACTCTGTCTGTTTGAACTCCCAGTTATTGCACTCGAATACCACCCTTCCACTAGTATTTCACACTGTATATACACACCATCACGTTTTTATCACTCCACATGTAACTCAAATTAGTTAAAATGAAATAAAAAGAACAAAAAAAAACAGAAAAAAATCTTATTTCTTAACAGGGTGTAGTGGATGTTGACAGATGGGTGTTTACGTTCATAAACCTAGTTAGTGTTGAGGTAAGACATTCTGGTAAGACTGAAAGCATAGGCAAGGAAAAGTGTACTTTTTTTCAGAGTCTGCCTTTTTTCCATCAAGAAAAGGGCTGCTGAAGTTTCAAGAATGTTTTAAAAATGTATTAAAGATGCAAGATTATGAATACATGTATGAGGTTTGTCTCTGTTCTGTTTTGGAAGATAGCTCACATATGGAAAACACTGTTTACCAGATTCAGACTGACAGGCAGGAAGAGAACCAGTGTGTGTCCACTTAGGTATGAGCTAAAGAAGCTTTGCATAGAGACAAGATGAGGACATGCCTCAGAATTGGCAACATTTGGTCTGAACTGCACAAACACACACTGGTGAGCTCTTTCTTCTGCCTAACACCACCCCCTATCAGACTAACAGTAACCAGAATAAGTCTTTTGGCATGTGGTAGAAAGTAATATCCTTTATTAAACAGCTCCTGTATAGACGCCTTGACATATCTACCAACATGGGACTGAATTAAGGCAAGTCATGGACCAAATTATCTTCCCACTGTCAATAACAAAAATAATAGACCATTCTGAACCTGTTTGTAAAGTAAAAGAAAAGTGCTTCTGATCCTAAGCAAAGTTTCAAACACTTCAAAAGTAGTGTTGGTAGATATATCTGGAGCCCCTAACCACGTCTCCCACTTGCAGTGGCTCATCAACACCACAGCACTGAAAAGCAGCTGATTTTACCTCTGTCCTTTACCATATATACAGCAGCTACCAATTAAACCAGTATTCCAGCTGTTTAAATGTCAAGTGGAGTGGAAAATTGCAAGTGTGTGTATTGTATTCTGGTCTTCTGCTTGCCCTTACTCAACCTGAGAGGCAGCAGGCAAAAAGAAGCTACTTTTCAGCACTGTAGAATAAACCCACTGTAGTGTGTGTGTGCTGTATTACTCTGTAGGGCGCAACACCATAGCAAGAGCATGCAGAAGACAACAAACCAACTGCTGGTTGTTAGAGGCATCTGTCCTATTAGATAGAGCTCATCTCCCCTTTCAATTCTGAATATTTGGTATGAAAGAGATGTTCATTGTGGTTAATTGTTAACTAGTGATGTGAATATTAATCAAGAAATAAAAAGATGAGCAAAATTTCACTGTTGTGTCATTTCTTCACACATTTCTCTCGCATATTGACAGATTTTTTTTTTCACCAGCAGAAGGCCATCAGCAGCAGTCAGTGGATAAGAAATGTTAACAAGTTTAAACCACTGATGCATTTGGTCTTAATGAAATTAATAACAGGTGCACTAGAGGGGCAACAATGAGACAACCCACAAAACAGGGATGTTTTACTGGTGAGGTTTTCATTAGCGGTACTGCTAGCAGTACTGAGTTAGTTTCAGTACTGCTAGTATGAGATGATACCTGGAGCCTACAGAGGTTGCAAAGATAGTCCAACTCCTCCAGGATGGCACATCAGTAGGTGTCATTACCACAAGGTTTGCTGTGTGTCTCAAGAGCATGGAGGCGATTCCAGCAGACAGGCAGTTACTGTAGGAGAGCTGGACAGGATCGTAGATGGTCCTTCACCCATCAGCAGGACCATTATCTGCTCCTTTGTGCAAGGAAGAACAGGATGAGCACTACCAGAGCTACAAAATGACCCCCAGACCACTGGTGTGAATGTCTCTGACCAAAATCGGAAACAAACTCCATGAGGGCCCAACATCCTCTGGTGGGCCCTGTGCTCACTGCCCAGTTCTATGTAGTCCGACTGCCATTTACTATTAAATACCAGAATTGGCAGGTCTACTAATGGTGCTTTTTACAGATGAAAGCAGAGATGAAAGCGCCCTGAAAACATGTAATAGATGTGCTATGGGTGTGATGTGAGCTATCAGCACAAACAAATGAAATTACCCTGTGCATTAAAAAATGTTAGTGGATTATACGTCAGTGAATTAGTCGATTTTTTAACATGTTAATCGATGCTAGCAAAAACGATATTAATCAGAAACAACTAATTAATTGTAAATTCATTGATCTTAATGTTATTTCATCTAACTTTATGAAATCAGAAAAAAATGCTTCAAAACATGACTTTTTGCTGTATTAACCACATGAAATATGAGCAAACTATAACATTTTGGCATGTAGTTTGTCTGGTCTGTTTAAACAAATGTACCCACTTTGAAGGGTGTGATATTTTAGGCTTTGTCGTCCTGTTGACTGCTACTCTCTGTATCATGTTGGAGGACCCAAGTGAACAAAGCATTTAAAACTAAATAGGAAACTTTAATAAACAATTCAATTTTAAATAACTGCATTAGGTAAGTTATTACACTAATCATGTACTACAGTATTGGTGTGTATTGTTTACATAAATTAATAGTAACTGATGGTACTTGTCAAACTTTAAAATCAATTTACCCAATTTAGGATGGGTAATGAAAACCCTACCTCTTCCCATAATGCATTTACCTGACTAAGCCTACAGAGGCATGTCTTTAACACTTCCTTCTTCTTCTAATATTATTATTATCTTCTATTATTATTATTAATACTGTTTCTATAGTTCTTTTTAGTGATGGATGATGAGATTGGACAAGGGTTATTTTCTGACATTGTCTTCTGATGTCTCAATTTGCCAACTCGTCCACTGCAGAAAGGACGGAATGAAAACACGTTTAACTCGAGTCGGTGCTAGTCGAGTGCTCTTGATGTCTTCAATAAGGAAGACTTTAGTTGCTGCACTGGAAAGAAGACGAAAAGGTAATTTCATGACACGAATCAGTGGTGCAGAGTTAAAACACACTTTAGCTGAAACACAGCAAAAGTGCAAACTGTTCTGAGAACGCGGGGGACATAGCTGTGCCTTAGAAAGTGTGTGCTTACGTATATTTGCTCTCTAAATAGCGTCAAACCCATTAGCTAATGCTGCTTACATCACCAGAGGTTACTAGCTTAACTTGGACCTTCTGAAACGCTGGTCTTTGGGCATGTTTAGTTGCTAGCCAAGGACTTGGTCTACTTCATTAGTTTGGTGTGTTTAAAATTTCTATTCCTGTTCCAGCTCCAGTTCCAGGTGACTTTAAGTCAGGATGTTAGCTGTCAAAGATCAGCAGCTGCCTGTATTCAGTTTAAATATTTCTAAAAACTAATTTATATCCGTTTATGGCATTTATTGGGTTGTAAATTCAGTTTCATTGTTACATTTAACTTTTAGTTGACACCACAAAGACTGGAGGGCAGTGTGGAAGAGAAAGAGAGCAAAAAGAAACAGTTAAGAGTGAACATTAAAGCCAATATACAGTAGCTTCTGTTTTGCCCACACACATCATTGATGATTTTACATAAATCAGCAGTGTTTTCAAATGTGTTTCAACCTGTTCTCATAAAAAATTTCATAAAATTTTTCTATTGTTTTCTCCATGAATACATTGCATTTGTGTGTGACTGTCAGAGCACAGAAGGGGCAAAGAGGATGGAGATAGACAGCATGAAGAACCAGGTAAGCAAACAGGGAGACAATGAAGTTAGGTAAAAAAAACAATAACTATTTTTCACAAAAACATTTTACATGTATTTTATGGATGGTTTATGCACTTTCCAGTAGTACACTTAAAAAATACCAGTGGACATTCTAAACAGAACTTTAAACGTCCACTGAGACAATCAAAGCTGGGTGCAGGTTAATAATGGTTACTGTTGACCACTCATATGAAATTAAATAAAAATGAATAATAAAGATTAGCTGAAAATGACCCGTGTGGAGACCAGAACTAAACTGACATAACTTTGTAAACACAGAAATATCAGATATCAGATGTATTATTCCACCAGGTGTTTAAAACTTGATCAAATTCTAGAAGTCAGATGTCCACTTGCTTCTCCCCTTGTCCTTGCCTTCTGGCATGGCACTGTGTCTTTGGGCACAAAGATAACCTGTGAAATTCCTGCCAGCTGTTTTCAGTGCGGTGATGATTTAGTGGAAAGTTTGGGAACCACTTCTGACGCACAGCAGAGGAGCAAACAGAGAAGCTGCAACAGGTGATCATTAAGTGACAGACAATAATATACTGTACAGCCATTTGAACTAGGAAACAACAACAATGTATACTGTACTGTACTGTACAACAAAAGCAAGAAGCAACCTATTTTAAATGTGAATTTTATATAAAAATTACACAGACATGCTTTTGAGACAACCTTCTGCAGCAAAATCATTTTGTAATTGTATTTTTAACATCCAATAAAAATTGATGGCTTGCACCATTTACTTGATGCTACCAGTTAAAATACCTCTGTTGTGCATAAACCCAGTAGTTATCCTACAGCATTATCATATTTGATCCTGTACTGTTTTGAAGTCGCGGAATACTTTATAACAAGTCCGATGTTACTGAAGGACTCATTCCGACACATAAGTGAGACGTCACTTGTGAGTTTGGTGCCTGTAGCACTTTATTTACACTCTGTATGCAATCCTTAGGCTGTAGCAGTCTCGTCTGCTTGGCGCAGCCTACTCCTTTGCAGCCACTCCAACTCATCTCAGTGCTCCTCTTTCAACCGGTCCCAGCGGACTACTGAAATAGGGAAGGCATCTTCAACTAATAGCAGCAGATCACATCCTGCCACATACTTCCACCACCTGACTTAGGCCCAAGAGCCGTCCGACCTAACCTGTCACTGTGGATGATAACATCAGATAACACCAGATAAGTGGCAGTGCGGCTGCTGCACCCAGTCCCTGAGGCACTGGAAAGGGACTGGGGCTCCAAGCAAGCTGAAAGCAAGTGTGATGAATTGGTAGAATTTGTATGGTGTGGAGAAGGATGTTTCTTAGTCTCTGGAGAGAAGGGAATCTGTCAGTAGCTCTTGGTCAAATCCAGCATAATGAAAAAACGAGCAGTGGCTAACCGGTCCAGGAGCTCATTGACCCTGTGCATGGGATAAGCATCAAATTGTGACACCTCGTGTACCTTGTAGTAACCCACACAGAACCATATAGACCCATCTGTCTTTACCATCTCTCTTCACCAGATTTTTAGGGCTACACCAAGCACTGTAGGGCTCTTTTTTATCACCCTCATCTCCAGCATAGCATGTGATCACATGGCAAGTGGGCCATTTGGCAAGTAACTTTGAGCTGAAAGAAGAAAGCAATACAAGCACTTTGTCCCATGGTGAAAATTGTCTGAATATTTTACATGCGCGACTGATGATCCTGGCCCTGAGCATAATTCCGGTTGATAACCTATCCACCGTGTGGCTTTGTTCTTAGGTCCAGAACGTACTGAATTTCAATTTTGCTGGGGCTTGGGCCTTCCTCTCAGTTTTCTTTAATTAGGTCCAACACCCCCTGTGGCTTCCAGCTAAACAGTAGCTTAAAGGAAGAAAATCCTGTAGACGCCTGGGGGACCACCAATACTGCAAACAACAGAGGGTCTAGCAGGTGATTCCAGTTACACTTACAAATCATGGATTTTAAGGTTTTCTTATGCCGCTCCACCAACCCGTCAGTCTGGAGGTGGTAAATGCTGGTCCAAACAGATTTAATGTCTAATAATTCATATGGTTCTTTTAATTTGTGAGACATGAACGAGGTGCTCTGGTCAGTCAGTATCTCTTTTGAATTGCCAAAATGATGCATAGTCTTATGGCTTCGGAATATAACATTGCATAATCCACTAGAATGAATACAAGTGATACCCCGTGTAATCCAGTGAAATGGCTTGATGAAGTCCATGCCCATGCATTCAAATGGGACCTGTCTTGGCCAGGACTTGCCGGCTCCCTCCACCAGCTGAAGGCGACCCAGTTTTGGTCAGCTAATGGCAGTGAAGGTCCTGTGCATGGGACCGTCAGTAACGTCAGTGAAGTAGTCTTCTAATATAAATATTTTTCAGAAATAGTTTTCCAGGCTTCTTGATGTAGACTGCTTCTTCTCTGCTGATGACCCCATTTCACATAATAATGTTGAGGCACTGGTTTTGGGGAGGCCTATCCATGATTGATAGTGTTCAGTTGTGCGTTACATATCCATGTATCTTTTTACTGCATTGGCAGAGTGTTTGCGATCATTGTCATGCTGAAAAATTAAGCCATTACCTAAAAATGCGACAGTACTGACAAATGTTGACACAGCCTGAACTTAGGCCATCTTTCTTGTAATTTATTTTCCTGTATTTGCAGTGTGTTTGGGGTCATTATCGTACTAATAAATGAAACTGGTATTGCATGGTGGATCAAAATCACCATACTTTTCTACATTTATAATTCAATTAGTTTTGACAAGATCCCCAGAACTGGCTGAAATCCAACTCCAAACCCTGACAAAGCCTCCACCATGTTTTAAAGATGGCTGTAGACACTCACTGTTGTACCTGACCTCTGATGCATACATTTTTTTTAAACTAAAAATTTCAAATTTGAGTTCATCATTTTATCATTCTCCACTTCCCTTCCTTAAGAATGGCATCTCGATAGCCAGCAAGTAGTAGATGAAGAACTGAAGGGCCAGATGCATCTCTCGGGTCTTTGATGGATTCTTTTCCTATTTCTTCAGGACATGACTTTCACGTACTCTTTATCTGCTGTAGATAGTTCTCGTGCTACACATAATGCCTAAATATACAGAGTTTTCAGCTTAGAGTCGCCTTACTGGAAACAAAATGCCTAAAGATACATGTATACGATGTTAAGTGGCTTAAAAACACAACAAAACAAATGAAAAAAAACCCCATTCTTTAAAAATAGTCAGGTACATGGAATCAACTGAAAATGAGAAAAAACAGCCAATCTCTGGAGAAAAACTTTGACAGACTTTCAGAAAAACTTGAAACTTGAAAGACATTTCAACGGCCTAGATATTGTAAAAACATAACCCTTACATTTAACCCACTAAAAAGCAGAAATTGTGAAAGAGGACATGCCTTAAGTAGACCAACCAGATATGATGGCAGCGAAGTATGTACAGACTATAACAATTGATCCTTTGAGATGGAATAAAATTCTGAATATGCTGTCCCGATCAAAAGTTTAAGACCACTTGAAAAATGGCAAAAAATCATATTTTGCATGGTTGGATCTTAACAAGGTTCCAAGAAAAGCTTCGACATGCAACAAGAAGAAATAGGAGTGAGATAAAACATTTTTTTGAGCATGCAATTTATTGAAAACAACGCTTAAACTGAAACAGGCTGTTTTACAGCTGATCAAAAGTTTAGGACCACATGTCTTTAAAAGGCCAAATCTGTGCAAAAATGTGGATTCATTGTCATTTTCTGTCAGGTAGTCACACTGTCATGATGTTCTGATGGTAAAGGCAAAAAGCTTTCCCTTTTTGAACGTGGTCGAGTTGTTGAACTGCATAAGCAGGGTCTATCGCAGTGCGCCATCGCTGCTGAGGTGGGACGCAGTAAGACAGTCATTTGGAATTTCTTAAATGATCCTGAGGGTTATGGAACAAAAAAGTCAAGTGGAAGACCCAAAAGATTTCACCAGCACTGAGCTGGAGGATCCAATTGGGT
>VVHJ01037282.1:0-13859 GCA_015107715.1 Tylochromis polylepis | reverse complement strand
TGGGGACGTAGATCGACCGGTAAATCGAGAGCTTCGCTTTTACACTCAGCTCTCTCTTCACCACAACAGACCGGTACAGCGTCTGCATCACTGCAGCCGCAGCACCAATCCGTCTGTTGATCTCCCGCTCCCTTCTCCCGTCACTCGTGAACAAGACCCCAAGATACTTAAACTCCTCCACTTGGGGCAGGAACTCATCCCTGACCTGGAGTGGGCACTCCACCCTTTTCTGGCTGAGGACCAATATTGAAACTAAGGAAAAGTAAAACTAAACACTTGCTGCTGCCAGTACTGCCCCTCAGGCTCCTAGTATAAATCTAATAATCCAAGGGGAGTTTCAAAAAACCTGACCTGGATTCAAACTTGTCTGGGGTTTTTAATAGATGCACTATGGTATGAATTTCAAAATCGCATGTCGTCTTGTTCTCAAGTTACCGCATTCACAAACTTGGCTGCTCACTGGCCCGCAGGCGGTCGCCGGCCTTACCTCTCAGCCTTTCACAGCCCAGAGGTTAAAACTAAAGTGAAACACTGTGGAAACAAGCTGAAACTAAACTGAATTAAAAACAAAGTAAAAAAAACTAAATCAAACCTAATTAGAAAATACAAAACTGTAAAAACTCTGTTGTAGCGTGGCATTGACCGGTCTCAGGCCTGTGTGACTTGAACAACCACAGGCTTCATTAATAACACCGGTTCTCTGAGGTAACTCAGAGGTCCGTTAACTCCAAACAGTCAAAGTGAAAAAGTAAACGTCAGCTCTGACATTTACTTTAATTTACTGAAGTTGTTTTACAGATTTTCTTGTGCACTGAGGGATCGTCAGTGACATTTCGGATGCTCACCTTCGCACCGACCTCCAAGTAAATGTATTTAAACAGTTTGGAAAAGCCACTGGTGTGGACGTAAGCACTCTGCAGTCATAATGCGACACTTCATAATTTCTCAGATATGGATCCAGACAGATTAAACACCTGCTGCTTCTGTGATGAGGCCAAATCAATGCTGTGAAAACAGAGCAGTAAATGCGGTTTTATCATCACTCTGTGGCTTAAATGGTTCTCTCTTCCTCCTGTTCTGTCTCTATATGAGTTTTCTGTTGCAGACTTTTAGTGTATACTCGTAATTTATTGAAGACATAACTGTTTTTCCTGGCGCTGGTGTTTGCTGAAGGTGCAGAAAGTTTCTTTTCTTCACCTCCTTCGTCAGTTGGTTGCTCTTCGTCTGTGGCCTTGTAGCTGTCACAGCGAACAAAGGGGAAACGTTAGTGACTGAATATTTCAAGTAAGACTTTACATCGTAGCCTGAGAACTTTTCACCTGAAACATGAAGGGAAATAAAAGAGAGAAGGGAGCCTTAAATCCGCCGCAGCTCTTCAACTTCACCCCTGCCGTACAAAATGTAAATCCTACCTGTGAACGCATGTTACGGCGCTGAAAGAGCACATTTGACAAGTCAATGTCAGAGAGTCCTCAGGAAAAACCTGTGCAGCCTATTCAAGAGTTTCTGGCTCAGAGGAGGAAGAAGAAGTGTTCGCACTCTGAAGGAGAAAATGAAAACGTATTAATGGAGCTCCTCTTTTCCTTCCCCGCACTCCACCCGAGGCCGTTTCTCTTCAACAGATTGCTTGAAGAGCTCAATTGTGCTCAGCTAATGCATAACAAACAGATGGAGCCGAGCGCAATCGCTCCAGAGTGGCGTCTCCATCTCTTTCTCTCCGAAGCACTGAAATAAATCAAAATTATGGTTTTTGGCATCGGTGAAGCTACGCAGGAGGAGAGACAGTGCAGAGAAACACACATCACCCGGATGAGGAGAAATTAATTACCGGCGTTTTTGCTCCACTTCTCCGAAAACTTTGATGGGTATGGTTGCCGTGACAACCTGGTAACAGGTGAAGCGTGGCCGAAGCACGGGTTCCCGCCAGTGTGGGCTGATTTCTATGCAGCGTAGTCATCGCTCTAAGTTTGCCGAGGTTATGAAAAGCAGCCGCGCTGAAATTAGACTGAGCCACCGCAGCTCATTTACACTTAGACTCACCCACTCAAGACTCACTGCAACGCAGCACTGGCAGCTAATCAAAGCTGTTACAACTCCAAACTATCACAGGATGGAATTACAGCGTTTTGGTGACCGCCGTGTTGTTTCCTTGGGGATAGATGTGATCATAGAAAACGAACAAACACAACAAAAAAAAAGGTTGTGCTTGCAGGGAGTCAGAGGGTCGCTTGACCTGCAAAGTGATGACAAATAATGGGACTTAATTGTGGTTAATGATACTAACAGAGCATTTAGGATGAGTGAAATTTCATCCACCCAGCTTTTTGACGGATGCAGGCTGAGCAGGGTATTCCCGATATCCTTCTTCCCAGATACACTTTTCCAGTTCCTCCTAGGGAATTCCCAAGGAGCTCCCAGGCCAGACGAGAGGCTGAGGCTTTGCAGAAACATAAACACTAAGCACGTTACATTAAGTTGGACGTGTGACAATGCTGTTGAAGGATCCGGTGAAAAAAGGCCCCACACAGGCCTACAGACCACTCAGCAGCCACTGGTGATGAGGGAAAACCAGGATTCCCCAACCAGCTGGGAGCCACTGCTGAAGGTTGAAAATGATTGAGGCCTGCAGACTGGTCGGCTAGTAGTTAGCAAGTATTAGCAGACAAACATGAGAAACCAAAAACTGTGGCAACCAAAGCAGAATCTTCGAATCTGATTTCACCCAATGAGAGAAGCCTCCAGGAACTACTGCCAGCCAGCGGGAGAATACATATGTTTCCATAGCAACCAGCGGTCGTATCAACTTGCGAGCATGTGTGCGGGATGTCACGTGAGAAACCTCAACGTAATCTCTCCAGCAGGTAACTGGATGTGTCTGGAAAACGTCCAATGGGAGGTGCCCAGGAGGAATCCTAACGATGTGTTCGAACCACCTCCTCCGTGTTCCCTCTGGATGTCCGACCTCATCGCTCTGTCTGAGGCGGAGCCCAAAGAAAACTCTTTTTTTTTTTTTAGCTTTCTCTTTCAGACATCACTCAGAGCAATTGACCACCGGCGAGGGTTGGAACATTTATGAACTGTCTCTGTGTGACTTATGTAAAACTTCACCGCCTGTGAAGTTTGTTATGAAGATTTAAATCAGTATAGACACCACAACTTTTTTTCGTATCAGGTTGTAAATATGTTTATTCCTGCTGTCGGACTGTGGGGACTGACTTGCTTTGCAAACGTTTTGCCTGATCCTCGAGTTTTATAAGTATCAGCTGTTGCCTGCAGGCTCACCGTTCGCTTCGGTCTCTAATTTTGTCTTTGTTCACAAATTGGTTTGTTCCAAGAGCCTTGAAGATCCTCAGCTGAACAAAACATATTTCAGTTGGCGTGTGATAGATGAAATAACGATGTTTTCCTTTCAAAATAAAGCTGTGACCGGCATGCACTCTGCAGATAATTGGATCATCCAGAGCCTCTTTGATCGTCCTTCATCTTTACAGAGTTTGTGTTGCAGCCGGTCGGTTTGATTGGACTCTTTTAGGAAATAAGAGCCCCGGGGTTTGTAATAAATGTAATAAATTCACACTTGACAAACTGCAGCGGCCTCTGGCCATGCAGAGACGAGTCGGACTGTAAATCCCCTCCGGAGTGAAGCGGAGTGATTGGCGTTTCATTTGGAGGCCACCGCCGCCGGCTGAGGGGTGACTCAGTGGGGCTCTGCTGACTCAGTTGAACGATCTTGTTTTACCGGAGCTGACGTCCCGGCAGTGATTTAATTTGAGCCACAGACAGTTGAGATCAGAGAGGAGGGATGATCAGAGCTTCTGTTAAACAGATGTTACTGACAAAATCGCACATCTGTAAAAAGACGAGCATCAAAGAGTGAGACCTGATGAAAGTCAGAAATGCAATTACAGCAATATGAATTGAAATCTGCCCGCAGGGACCGATGGAGCTCAGCAGTGAGTGAATACTGATTTTATCCATCTGAGCTGTCCTGCATTAACCTGATGAGTTAATAGAGTTCTGAATGGAGTTTAATTTTTTAATTTAAAAAAAAAAACTAAAGCTTTCACATGAATAGAAACAAGGAAGAGCCGGAGAAGTGGATCCACTACTGGGGCTGAAAAATGAATCAACACTGCAGTTCCTCTAACGTCCACTAGAGGCTGCTTTTAAAAGTAAGTCACTGCTCATAGACTTCTATTTAAAAATGACCAAGTTTACAGCAGAAATTAAAAATTAACAATGAACAAAATTAACATTCAACCAGACAAAAACAATTTTTTGTTCTTCTCTCCTCATAGCAGAGGGTATATTTGTTTAGAGCTCACCTGCCTTTTAAGCTAGGCGAGGTGGCTGCTTTGATTAACGTGTGTAGCACCTCGGCTAAACGGAGTGACTAAAGTGGACCTGTGTGCTCCGTCTGTGTGGCGGCTGACAAAAGTGACAGTTTAGTTTAGCAGGCTCTCCGTTAGATATAGCGGTGCAGCAGCTGGTCTTCCCGGGGTCCACGGAAGAATCCAGTAATCTCAGTTTAACAGTTAACCAAGAAAGAACCAAGTCGGTGCTCGCAGGTCTTTTTTACACCGTTTCCATTTTTTAATGTTATGCATTCTATCGTATGGATTGTACTGCTGGGAAATCATCAATATTTACGTGAATTTTTGTGTCTAAAATGTGCACAATTATAATTAAAACTTCCATAAAAACTCTGCAGCAGGAGAAGAAACAGATGTATGAAGCCGGTGTTCATTTTCAAAGTTCACTGTAAGCCACAGTGTGCAGCATGGATCTCATAAACTTGAACATCAAGTTTGATGTTTGGAGACTCTGTGATGATAACACCGACTGAATCAGGGCAGAGAGGACACATCACACAAACGCCTGCTGCTGCCAGCATCCATTGAGACTTTATTCTGGTCTTTTGGTTGATCAGCACGCTGTTTCATGCAGCGTTCCTGCTGGTTGGTTAGTAAATATAGGTCACAGAAGCAGACACAGTGTGATCAAACTAAACTTCTGACACTTTTGCTTGAGCTGTGCGGTCTAGCACCGTCATTCTGAAGCCAAAGATATCGTAATGATTGCTTTACACTGGTCGTCTTTTGTCTGTGACAGCCCAAAGTCGCACGGCATACCCAGTTTATGGATTTTAACACTGTAGAGGATGACCTGTTCTCCTGCTGGCCAACATCTGTTTAATATGACTGTATTAAATCTGCTTAGATGCCCGGGCAGACTGGAGTCCTTTATGCCCCCCCGGTGGAGTTCATAAAACTTTATTATTGTTTCCTGACACTTTTTTCTTTTTTTTCACTCACTGATGTGTCCTTGTTGAGTTAATTACAAACTGTTTGTCTGATTATAAATGCTTTACGCTTCTCATGGCGCTCTTGAAAAGCTGACTTCAGTCTCAACGAGATGACCTGATTAATAGATTGTTGAGAGGGAAGGGACCCAAAGTGGAGACAGAACAAAGTGTGGTGATGTTTTCGCCATTCTCTCACAGTGTCACACAATTAAGTGTAGTATTTTACCGCAAAGGTGGCTGAATGGGCTACGGAGATGTTGTGGAAACACTATAAAATAAAAAAAGTTCAAAATAAAGTATCAGTCCTGACTTTAAGCCTTAATAAAATTTAATTTGGTGAGTTATACCTGTACAGGTGTAAACAAAGATGTTTTCTGTCTCAGGCTGTAAATATGCTTGGGAGTCAATGGGACTGAGTCATCGCTGGAGACAGCCTCTAGTGGACATTAGAGGAACTGCATCTTTTGGTACGTTTCATTTTTCAGCACTGGGCGTTTGCCTCTTGGTCATAATTAGAAGCTCTGACTTGACCAAACTGTGTGTGGACGGTGTATAAATAAAGATTTAATAATAAAGGAAAGAAAGAGCAACAAGGTTTCATGAGAACTTTATTTATACAAAAATGAAACAAAAATAAGTGAATAAAGCAGCTGTTTTTCATCGTTTAGCAGTTGTGGCTGATTATTGTAAAAATGGAAGCTGAGCTGTAATCAAAAGTGAAAAAAGAAAAGCAAGAAATGAATCCAAATATAATCTACTGCATTAAACTCTCTCAGCAACACAGAAACATAAGTAGTAAGATATACAGGAAGTGTATTTTCAAAATAAGGCACAGCATTAATGTATCACGACAGCACTATGAAAGCAAAGCCTCTAAAGAGTATCTGATGACTGAAGCGCTGAAAACTTTAAATCCTGTGATCCTGATGAAGGCGGCGACCTCAGTAATCACTGCAGGAGAATAAACTCAGCGTGCTCACTGAACTTCAAAAGAACCTATGAATATCAAGCAGCAAAAAATAAAACATTCATACGCCAAAATCTCTCACAAACCTTTGAAGCCACCAACACCAGAGCTCAGGCCGCCTCAAATCCACCACATTCAATTTCAGACAGTAATTACAGTCTGGCTAATGTCACTGATAGAAGGGGCTGCGTTGCTCTCAACTTCATGCAAACTTTTTATTAGTTTTAGCACCACTTCCTGCATCTGCTCCTCTATTAAACCTAAAGCTGCACCTGGCAAATATTTAATGAAAGCAACGCATTTGACAGCTTTAATCAAACTTTATTTGAATTCTCTTCAAAGTTTCTGATGTCGTTTCAGGGGAAAAACAAAGAAAAAGATGGCCGTTTTGGGAGTTTGGGGTTTTCATGGAATGATGCAGCCATAGAAAACACGGGTTACTTGGTTTAAATATTTAACCTGCTGTAAACAAAGATGTAAAACAACATGCATCTTTAACCGCTTCATGTTGAGCGGCCTGGTGCAGATTTAAAGGTACTTTCTGTAAAAACTGATGGCAAAATTTAATGAAAACTTTAACCACAAGGTGGCAGCGTTCCAGCTCTAAATACTGCACCGACGTTACAGTTTCTCTCTATGTTTGACATTATTTTTCACTGCTATATCAGAATAGGACTTTTAACTAATCCAATATTCCTGTGTTCCTCTTCATGTTCTCATGACACTTTTACTAAATTTTAAACAGTTTTAAACCATCTTCAAATGATTTAAGCTCCTTTCTGACTCTAAAAATGAAAAATGTTTTATTAAATATGACTTGACACTAGCAACTGAGCCCATAAAGTCATCTGGAAAGAGTTTAGTGAGGTCACAAACCACAGAAACCAAGGGCTATTTTTTTTTACTTACTTATAGAGGAGGCCCCACCTGCTGGTCAAAGAATGCAGGTTTAAAGCACCCCCGAATTGGCTTCAAGAAAGCTTTGTCCATCTTTATGTACAGTCTATACATGAATAGTTCCTAAAATTAGATATGTCACTTCCTGCTTGGCACCACCTATCATAAACACTTTCAAAAACCTGTTCAGTGGCTTCTGTGAGACTTGGTCTGAAGGTCTGAAGAAAAGTTTATTTAATCCAATGTAGCCTCAGGTTTCTGTCCATCAGTCTGTGATGTAAGCGCTCGCTGATGTTGCCTCTAACACTACAGGGTTTCCTCTGCACACTGAAACCAGCCTGACATCGACTCTCACCAGGCTTCTCAGAGACCAGCTGAGGCCAGTTTTACCTCTCCATGTGTAAATATATATATGTATGTATACTGTATGTGAACATCCTAATAAAAAAATCTAAAACTTCAGCATTCATTGTATTTCTTTAAATTCTCTTCACCATCTGATGTCTTTTGTTTCCCTTCAAACATGTTGTGCAAATAAACCTCAATCTCATCTGCACCTGTCATATCTAGCAAACCTTTATAAATAGCCAGTTGATATTCTGATGAATTTTCTGGTGTCAGTACCAACTTCTTCCATTTTAAAACAGTCAAACAAATAAAATGTCCTTCAGTGATGTCGACCAATCACAGACCTTCTCTCTGTCTTCACATGTTTTCTGATGTGTCCTACTTTGGGCCATCTACTTCCTGTGATCTTCCTCTGCTATCCGGGTGGCGCCAGCTTCCTCCACAGGCCCCTCCCTCTTGCTCTCCAGTGCGACCTCGGTGTAGGTGACCCCCGCTTCCGGCTTGCTGTCCTGTCCTTGGAGCTCGGCCTCAGCGCCCTCCTGGCCCTCGGCGACAGCTCTCTCCTTCTTCAGCTTGATGCGGAAGGCCTCTTTGCTAGGAGCTTTCTTGGCGATGTTCTCTTTGAGCCGCTCGCCGGACTGCTTCAGCCGCTCTCCGGCCTGGTGCATCTTCTCCCTCCGCTCGGGCGGCATCACCTTCTCGCCCAGGTTGTGGAACTTGGTGCCCAGGTTATCTTTAGTTTTGCTCATCTTCTCCTTAGAGAAGGCGGCCTTCAGTGTTTCCGTGCTCTTCATGACCGACTTCTTGAGTCGAGCAGCTCGCGAGGGGTCCGCTTCTTCCAGGCTCAGGTACTCCTCATCAGAGGAGAGGTCGGCGGGGACATCGTAAGAGTCCGGCTCAATATCCAGGCCCTCCAGGCCGGGTCCTTTGGGAGACTTGGTGACGGCCACTGAAGGGACCTCTGTCTCACCCTGCAGATGAAATGAAAGGTAATGAGATATTAGAGCTTTATTGTCTAATGTTTTTATTATTCCTGGAATAGTTTTTAATGATTCTGTGTTATTGTCCCATCTGCTGAGCGTAAAAGAGATTTTAATCTCAATTAGAGATGCACAGATCTAATTTTTACCAGTTCTACTGACGCCAACAGTCTGATACCAGTGTGAAATTATTAGTCTGTGCTGATACAGAGGGAATCACAACTAGAAGATGAGACTGTTAACAAAATGCAGGTGAAAGAAGACCTTTCAGGTTGTTTTGACCAGCCTCCTATCCCATGTGGCCACATGACCTCTCAAAGTTCAACCAAAATGCCCTTTTTGAAGTTTTCTGTATCCAGAAATCAGATGAAAACATCTGTGTGCCACTGCTTGTTTTTCTTCCTCTATGTTACAGAAGAAAACTTAGATTTTGGCTTTAGATTGAGACACGCTGGTGGTTACAGGTTTTGACAGAGCTTAAATGTGTTTCTTCAGCCCTGAAAACGTCATATGGAAATAACGGATTTATTTTCTTTTGACTGATTTTATAAGGAACAACCCAACAGGACCTGTAATGTTATATCTGTTGATTTTCTGCCTTTGTTTCTAGTTCCTCCATTAAAAATGAGAACCTGTCAGCCATCAGTTGCTTATTTCTACATCCAGCATCATCAGAACAACTTGAGTTTGGAGTCCTGTTTGTTTCCACCTGATGAGTCTACATTCAATAATTGCTTAATTTTCGCTCTGTTTTTTGCTCTCAATCACCTCTGGAGCATAAATCCTATGCTTGTATAAAAGAATACATCTGTTACAATACAATACAATACAATCTGCCTGCTGCTGGTGGGAACACTGAGACTCAGTCGACTCAGACCGAAAGCAAAACAAGGAGACAGAAGATCTCTGCATGACGCTCACGCTAAACAACACGAGCATCGTGCTGTTCAGCATGATATACTGATTTTACTTTTGTGACTGCGGATGTGTAATCTGACGTATTGTAACAGACAAAAATATCATTTGAACCTGGCATGAGTCAACATTACATGAACATTACCTCCTAACCCCGTGCTGTCAGAATATATGATGTTTTTTTTAATTACTGGCAACCAAGGGACTGGAAATACCCTGAAACCTGGATGTTCATTATAGCAGACAACAAACATGGTGTAAAATCCAAATCACTTACTTATACTTGGACCTCAGAGGGTTACTGTAGTTGAAGTCAGGCTAAAACACTTCCTAAACACTTCTCATTTCTGTCCTGGATGAAGAGAGGTGAAACAGATATCCAGTTAAAGCATCTGAGTCCATGGAGGACAGACATCCATCTCAAAATGTGCTCTAAAATCTGGAGTTTGATTTTTATCCATCTAAAGTGCTCATTAATCTCAAATCTGGTTGACTCTTTACACTTTCGCAGCAGAAGTCATCATTCATTAGCAAAGTGCCTCGTCTATCTCTGGAAAAACACACACAGTTGAAACTGATATCCATCTGTCTCTTCTATCCATTGAGGATAAATTACCCTGCTGCTCGTAAAGCTGAAGGGAGCTCGCACAGAAAACTCGATATTCCTCTGAGATACTCTGTGAGACTCAACCTACAAGCTCTGAAAACATCGGCAGCGTCATAAGATCCAGTTTTTCTATTTTTGCACATGACGGGTAACCGAGCCACATTCAGCCAAGGAAGCCGCTGGCAGGAACGACACCTGGAACGCAGAAATACTAACTGCACCACCCGGTGAAGTCCGAATTCTGGTCTCCGTTGGACTGGACTGTTATCAAAGATGATTCGGGCAGTTTTAAACAACCTCTCATCTCATTCTGTCAGATAAGCATCTCACATTTATGTTTATGGTAAACGTTGGTGAAACAGTGGCTGCAGTATACTGTCCACCAAGAAACAGTCCTGTTTTACAGCTCGACAGAGTCCACGTCAGGAGACAAGAGGGGCGGTTGTGGCATACGCCCACGAGACACTGATTCCAGTCTGGACCTTTAAGCCAGTGTTTCCCAACCGGTGTGCCGTGAGAAATGATCAGGTGTGCCATGGAAGATTATCTGGTTCCACCTGATTGGTGCTCTAAGTGACCGGTG
This sequence comes from Tylochromis polylepis, assembly GCA_015107715.1. NCBI lineage: Eukaryota > Metazoa > Chordata > Actinopteri > Cichliformes > Cichlidae > Tylochromis > Tylochromis polylepis. The sequence continues at coordinate 3,257 of VVHJ01037282.1, read as the reverse complement.
TGAGTAACGGGCAGAACAATTACATTCTCTACATTCACTAGAGGGCAGCACAACTACCTGATCTAATTAAATGGGTTGCCAACTGCCAGTAAAACAGAAGAAGACGAAGAAGAAATTACATAATAGTCATGCTGTGAGTGAGACAACGCAGCGCGTAATAGCAATAGATAAATGTTGGAAAAGAGAAAGTAGTCAGTCTGACCTGGGTCCTGGAGAAAATTCCAACCCAGATGAAGGCCCTAGCATGAGTAGTGGTCAGAAGAAAGCAAAAAAGGTGTACTGGGGACAAACTGAGCCAATTCCGCTACGCCTGGTGCGCAGGGAAAAATGATCAATATGCTTTTGTGACATTTTTGTTTGGTGGTGTGCTGTGTGATTTTTCTAATGTGAAATATGTGCCGTGGCTCCAAAAGTTTGGGAAACACTGGCTTAGAGCACCAATCAGGTGGAACCTGATAATCTTCCACGGCACACCTATGCACAGTGGTTGGCAAGCACTGGTGTAGAGTGTGCATGACTTCTATGAGTGAGGAAACAGTATTAGAGAAACTAAGCTGACACATAGCATGTTAGCAGACTATTAGATGGCAGAGAGACACAATAAAGTGGCAACAAAAGCTTTAAAGTCTGGGTACACAGGGCTGAGGTGTTCCCACTTGACACTGATGAGCTCTACCCCACCAACCAGCAACTTGGAATACGTGCAGAGGAAAAGCTGAGTTACAAGGCAGGGGTTTTGTTTGTAAAAAGGCTTTTATCTGAGGTGCCAGTCAGAATTATAAGTCATCAAACCACGCGGGCGGAAATAGTCAGCAATTTCAGCACATATTAATAAAAAATGTTCTTTGAGCAACGAACTGATGGAAGAAAAAATCTTCTAGGACTTTTATACGCTCAAGCATTCTTCTAGAAGATTTTTGTATTTTTTTTTCTAGTGAGAGTGATGAAAATCCCTTCCACAAAGCTAAATAATGAACATATAGAAAAATGAAGAATTCTCAATCTCATTCAGTTTTGTGATAGTGTATAGGTATTATTGTGTACCGAGGTCAAATAAGTGGCAGTAATGCTCTCTGATGGACTTTATGGCCACAGGAAAGTGCCTTACCTTCAGTCTTAAGCTGCAAGACCACTTTGGACCCAACCGAAACAGTGAACACCCACCACTCAAGTCCAGCCATGACCAACAAGACTTAAATAAATACTCACTTGGCAAGAACTCAGAGAGGTTGTAGTGCCACATAGGGCATCCAATAATCTAAAGAATAGCATGTTTTAATGTCATACTATATATATAGTATAAATGTGGGAAATTATTTAAAGAATTTCACTGCTCCTGTATTTAAAGGACACAAAATGATAGATGCCCAAGGTCAAAAATGAAATCTGTTCAGTCTGATCAAGGCATGCTAGAAAGGGAAAAGAAAAGTCTATTATATCACAATTTTTGGTCACGTTTTTTCTTTTTTCTTATTTATTTATTTTTAAAAGAAACATGAACCTGAAGGACAAGGAAAGTGAGAGAGCAGAAAGAAGCATGAGACACTGTCCCCTTTGCCACAGTAATTAACACCCAGCTCTGACTCTCCCTGTACAGTTCTCCACAGTGTGGTATGCTTTAATGAGGACACACTTCTTTGTTCTGCCAAGGAATCAGCTGCTTCCTTCTCATGTCCCTGGTTTTGCTATCCAGTGAAATAATTATCAGTTCTCTTTGACTAAGCGCTGAGGATACTTGGTGGTGGGCTACTAATACTTAAATGTCAAAATATCAGCACATGTGCAGTGAGCAACTGTTGATCAGGTGGCTGAATAAGTTTGACTTGAATTATAGGATTACCGGTTCAGTGCTGAGATTTCCTGTTTCAAGGATGCATTTAAAGTCTGTTGAACTCCAGGAAATTAAAGATGGGAAATTAAATGCTCTAGTAATAGTACCAGCTAATTATGTTGATTGTATTTTTATTCTTGTTTTGGACAAAACAAGAATAAAAATACAATTTTTATACAAATAAACAAAATACAATATAATTTGGACCCAGCTTTATGGGTGGCAAGATTTCAAAATGTCTGTAATTTGATATATATTCCTACTTTAGATGTAGCATATATAAAACAAGCAAAGTAGAAAGACTTAATGGTTCATATTTCATCTTTCTTGCATTTCAAGGCTTTAAAGGTAGAATTTGCTTTTTGTAACCATCTGAATCCACATGCTTATAATGAGGCGATCCGTATGGATCTGACATGTTGTGAAAGGTCTTTTGCTGGCAGTGTTTGGGTCCACCTGCTCCCCTAGGGAGGAGGGTCACTGCAAATCAAAAAATATGTGTTCTGAGTGATCATTTTTAACTCAAAACATGTATTATCTGAGTGATCTGTTTTATGGCGATAATACCGATGCATAAGATAGAGGGGCCGTTGAACATGGAAATCGTACGCATGCAGGTCACCAAATCCAAATTTAAACCACTTAATTATGTTTTTTCCTGTACCATCTACTATTCAGTTAGCTGCCCATTAAACAGACAATAAAACATAATGTTGCTAACTATGTAAAAAAGCAACTTTAAGCTGACAACTAATTTCCACTGCCCCCAAGTGGTCTGAAAAAGACTGCAGGAGTTCATGATGCATTTCAGGAAATACTTATGTATAAATAAATGGAACTGAATATGAGAAATATATAATATAACACCTATGGAAATATGGAGTTTGCATTTGAAAGTGTTTGGTTTGACCACCTGAACTCTCTAAGGCAAAATATCATGTAATTTCTTAGTAGTAGTAGTATTCTTCAGGAATATTCTCCAGGTTTCTTGAAGGACATTCAAAACTCTTCTTTGGATGTTGGCTGTCTTTTGTTTTGTTCTCTGTCAAGTTGATGCCACACTGCATCAATAATTTTGAGGTCCGGGCTCTGAGGAGGTCAATCGATGACTGATAGTAGGGGTGTGTATTGGCAAGAATCTGGCGATACAATATGTATCATAATACAGGGTAGACGATACGATACATTGCGATACTAAAAGCCAGACGATATTTGTGTTTAATAGGACTGAATTTAATTAGGAAAACTCACAGTAAACAGTCCAAACTGTTAAATGCTTGACATGAAACATCTGAAACAAAAACACACAACAAGTTCAAAATGAATGGAGAAATTAACATCTGCCTTATTAGAAGTCATGTCAAATAAACAAACAAAAACTACTTTACTGAAATATCAAGTATTTTTTTTAACATGAAAAAAGTAA